>CAUYLG010020924.1:0-66561 GCA_963573385.1 Cacajao melanocephalus | reverse complement strand
TGTTTGTGTCATCTCTGATCTCTTTGAGCAGTGGTTTGTAGTTTTCTTCATAAAGACCTTTTGTCTTCCTAGTTAGCGATATTTCTAGCTATTTTATTTTTTTGACAATTGCGAATGGGATTTCATTCCTGATTTGGCTCTTGACGTGACTGTTGTTGGTGTATAGGAATGCTAGTGGTTATTGCACATAGAATTTGTATGCTGAGACTTAGCTGAAGTTGTTTATCAGCTGAAGGAGCTTTTGAGCAGAGACTATGGGGTTTTCTAGATACAGGATTATGTCTTCTGAAAATGAGAATAGTTTAACTTCTTCTCTTCCTATTTGGATGCCTATTCTTTCTTTTCCTTTTCTGACTGCCCTGGCCAGGATTTCCAATACTATGTTGAATAGGAGTGGCGAGAGAAGGTATCTTTGTCTTGTTCCAGTTTTCAAGGGGTATGCTTCCAGCTTTTGCCCATTCAGTATGATATTGGCTGTGGGTTTGTCATATATGGCTCTTATTATTTTGAAGTATATTCCTTCAATACCTAGTTACAGAGAGTTTTTCACATGAATGGATGTTAAATTTTGTCAGTTATTTTCTGCATCTATTGAGATAATCACATGGTTTTTGTCTTTAGCTCTGTTTATGTGGTGAATTATATTTATTGATTTGTGTGTGTTTAACACACACAAATTTATGTTGCATCTCAGTGATGATGCCAACTTGATGGTGGCTTTTTGATGTACTGCTGGATTTGGTTTGCCAGTATTTTGTGGAGGATTTTTGCATCAAGGTTCGTTAAGGATATTGGCCTGAAGTTTTCCTTTTTCTTGTATTTCTGTCACGTTTTGTATTAGAATGATGCTGGCTTCATAGAAGAAGTTAGGGAGGAGTCCTTCCTTTTCACTTGTTGGGAATGGTTTCAGTAGGCATGGTACCAGCTTTTTTTTGTCCCTCTGGTAGCCTTCAGCTGTGAATATGCCTGGTTCTGGGTTTTTTGTTTGTTGGTTGGTTGTTTTTTCTTTCTTCTTGCTTGGTAGGCTAATTATTACTGCCTCAATTTCAGAACTCGATATTGGTCTATTCAGGGATTTAATTTCTTCCTGGTTCAATCTTGAAAGGGTGTATGTGTCTAGGAATTTATCTGTTTCTTCTAGATTTTCTAGTTTATGTGCATGGAAGTGTTTGTAGTATTCTCAGATGGTTGTTTGTATTTCTTTCGGGTTAGTGGTGATATCCCCCTTATCATTTCTGATTATGTTTATTTGAGTCTTCTCTCTTTCCTTATTGGTCTAGCTAGAGGTCTGTTAATTTTTTTTTTCAATAAAAGCTTCTGGATCAGTTGATTTTTTGAAAGGGTTTCTGTGTCTATATCTCCTTCAATTCAGTTCTCATTTTGGTTATTTCTTGTCTTTTGCTAGCTTTGGGGTTTGTTAGCTCTTCATTCTCTAGTTCTTTTAGTTGTGATGTTAGGTAGTTATCTTGAAATCTTTCTAGCTTTTTGATGTTATCAGTTATAATGAAAATAATCTTTGTCAGGGGTAAAAACTGAGAAATGCTAGCTGAAAGAAAACTTAACTTTCCTTTTTTTTTTTCATTATTTTTAACTAAAAGGTCTCTCCTATACTAATATGTGTAGCATTGTGGACTTCCAGGACAGGCATATCATGAAGTATTTCCCAAACTGCTTATTAACCAAGGAATCCTTTTTAATCTCTGCCTCTGTTTGTGTGTGTATGTGTGTCTGTGTGTGTGTTCTTTCTAGGAGAGATAGTTGGCATTTCAATAAGTGATAAAACTCATCACCCACTTATAAAGTTAAATTATAGAAGAATTTAATTAGTTTTTTTAAGCTTCTTCGAGGGGCCCTAGGTCAGTAATCAAAAAATATATAGTTTCTTTGGCAAGTTTTGAAGTGGATGTTGGATTTAAAGTTAATTTGGAGAGCTAAAATGTGAACACATTGACAAATGTGTTGGGAACTCATAGGATGTGACAAATACTCTCTTCTTAACCAAGCTTTAGTTTGGTTTCTCTGAGTCACGTCTTAAAATAGGCCTTGACCTTTGTCTGTGTTTGGTCCTTGGCTTTCCTAGCCCAGATTTAGCAAGAATCCCCGCCCCCGCCACCCACCTCTTCCTCATACATAATTCCTTTCATAGCTTATTATGTTTCTCATTCTCTACCTTTGATGTATATGTCCTTGGCCTGTCTTCAGCAAGAACCCTATTTTGTTAATTTAGCAAGAATTCTTTCTCTCCTTGATGCCTCCCCATAGTGATTTTCTACCTGCTGACTCCCACACTCTGATCATTGGCTGTAATTCACCGCTGTCTTTGCTGTATTCAGCACTGAAGCTGATTTCTCTCTGCTATGACAATACCTTTATTGCAATAGTTTTGAATTATGTCTTTCTTACTGTTTTCACAAATGTAAGATATTTCTTTCTTTAACCGTTATGTCTTTTTGTTCTTGATGCAGATCATTACTGAATGTGAATGTGGCTCTTTCTTTTAGGGATACATGTGGAAAGATTTCAATAATATCTGTGAACAGAGGTAAAACTATTACCCCTTATTTATAAAACAGATAAGATCTGTCACTCTGAAAACTGAAACATATTTTCTGAGTTTATTGTATATTAGAATTAAGGGCTGGAATGGATATTAGAAACAACCTAGCTCAAACTATTTAAAGATTGTGACCTTCGAGTTCTCACAATTTTCCGTACTCTGTATTTATAAGAATATATCCATGCAACCCTCATAAAAGGTTACGTGATAAGTACTATTATTATCTCAATTTCATTGCACAGACATAGTGAGCAGTTTTGTGACATCTCTATCCTATATCAGGAAGAGAATGCTTCTAAAGAATTTGAAGGAACAGTCATCTCAACTGAAACAGTTAGAAATGGATTCACAGATCCAAGAGGTTAAGAGGAAATCTGACACAGCAAAGAATGAAACCTTGGTAATGTGTGTTTGGTGAATTTCTCCCTTCAGTGGAATATAGCAGCCTGCCAATGCCAGCTATGGAAAAACATGTTGTCCAGACTTAATTTGTGTTTTCAAATGATGAGGTACTTGACAGTCATTGTAGAAGCATACATTTCTCAGCAAATCATGTGGGGAAAAATTATGAAGTCCATAGCGGTCAGGAATAAACCTCTACTGAGTTTCTGAGAAAGAAGTAATGGAATTTGAAAGAACAGGTAAAAATGTGGCATCTCTTTTTAAATCCGTTTGAAAGAGAATGGATGGATGAAACAATGGGTGAACAACTATAAACATAGTAAATTCAAATGATTCCATTTTTGAGTTGATGATGAATGAAATAATAAAGAGCGTCTATTTGAAATAAAAATGAATATTTGTAAGAAAAGATTTAGAGTAATCAAGATGGCTTTAAATTAAATTTTAAAAAAGAGATGAAATCCGGCTAAAACAGCAAAACTAAATATTAATATTGGAAGTATAAACATGTTTGACTTTCTGCCCCCAGATTCCTCAAATCACCCTGTATCTTCCAGCTTAGTGACTTGTACATAGGTTCTGGGACCAAGCCTTCTAGTTGGATGGAATGGAACAAGTCTTGAACCAGTAGTTCAAAATATCTAAATTAACTTGACTAATATTATCTTTATTTTCCAAATAGACCCTTTCTTATCAAACCTTGTAAACCAATTTCAGTAAGTAGACACAGTTCCTCAATCCCAGTTTCTTCTTCTAGCGGTCAGCTCTCTCTGAATATCTTTGCCTACTGTAAGAACAAATACAAATAAAAAATAGAAAGTTAATTCTTCCTGTTGAAAATAAGGAAAGATATTTCACTTTCTCTCCTTTTCTTAGAACATCTACTTTACAAAAAAAAAATGCAATGATACGTTCTTTCTATGCATCTTTGAGTTGTATGTTTATCTTCAAAACCTAAATTAGATGGCCAAGTAATGTCTTTTTGAAGGAGTTGGGAGGTATCTTTAGACATCAAGGGACATAACACACATTCTCTCTCTCTCTCTCTCTCTCCCCCTCTCCCTTTTTTTTGTGTGTGTGGAAAAATAAGTGCCTACCTTCCACAGATTTCTGGCTCCAAGCTGCAAAACTATCTCCTAACATAAAGATAGAAATTTTGCCTCCTGCGTATAAAGTCTGTTAACTTACACAGATGGTCACCCCATTGCCAGATAATTTTAGGAGGGAATTTGTATATCAAATGGGTGCTATGAAGTACTCTTTTTTCAAGACAATTTATTATCTACCTCAAGAAGATGTTATGAGTTGTAGCTGCTTTGTTGTATGAATAGTGAGATTTCTTTCTGTTTTTGCAGTCTCTTAGTAGATTGCCTGCGATACACATCCCATTTTTCTTTAGTTCTTACTCAATAATTTTTTTTCACTTGTATGTTTCTAGATAGGTTTTCTGAGTTGGGAGGAATTTTCTTCTTAATTATATTTTTCTAAACTACTCTCTCCCTTCAAATTCTGCTGATGCCCCAACTGTTCATCTAGACTTTCTGCTGTCACCCACAACTACAGTTTGAATGTTTCCCTGAAGTTTTTATCTTGGAAACTTAATTTCCAATGCAATAGTGTTAAGAGGTGGAGCCCTTAGGAAGTGAGTAGATAATGTGGGGGTGAGTTTGTTGTCTCAAGAGTGAATTAATAAAGTGAGTCTGGCCATCTCTTGATCTCTCTCATTCATGATCTCTTGCCCTTCACCTCTGCCATGGAATGATAATATAAGAAGCCCTTTGACAGATGCAAGTCCCTCAACCTTAGATTACTCAGCCTCCAGAATTGTAAAAAACAAATCTTTGTAAGAAATAAATTACCCACTATCAGGTCTTCTGTTATAGCAACATAAAATAGGATACCTACTCTAATCTGAATTATTGCTCCACATCCAATTTGGTCATTCAACCCTAGTTTTCGATAATGAAAACATATTTGGCATAATATAAAAAACTTATAGAAAAATAAAATTCACTAGTGAAAGTAACAAGAAAATATAGAGTACGAAGTAACTAGCAAAATTTCTAAATGCTAGAATCATGGTAAAATAATTTTAGGGAAACCAAAGCTTACAACTAGTTGAAGCTTGAGTTGAAAAATGTCACTTGGCAGCTAAATGTTCATAATTAATTCTATAGAAAGCAATCAGGAAAAAGAGCATAGCTACAGAGAGAAATGATAGCAGATGTCATAGAGAAGTGACAATTACTGAAATCCTATTTATTCCATTTTATCCGATAAGGAGAATGTTCTTGAAAACTTACATAAAAGCATAAACAAAATGTTGAAAAGTGTTTTTCCAAATTAACTGAGAATCTGACAATTTTTAAAATACTTTATTTCCATAGACTTCCGGGGAACAGGTGGTATTTGGTTACATGAGTAAGTTCTTTCCTGGTGATTTGTGAGATTTTTGTGCACTCATCAACCGAGCAGTATATGTTATACCCAGTTTGTAATCTTTTATCCCTCACCCCTCTCCTACCCTTTCCGTTGAGAACCCAACATTTGCTGTATCATTCTTATACCTTTGCAAGAGGATCTAATAATAAATTTGCCTACTGTTACTATCAAATAAATAAAAAATACAGTGCCCTTAGGAAATTTAGATAAATGTCCTTGGAACTGAAGTTAGTGATATTTGTGACTTCATGGAGAAAGTAAAGGAACCAGAAAACTGGAATACTGGTAAATATTACTCTGATTTACTAAAAGGGCAGCTTCTTAAATTGATGCCTGAATATGTTTTCTGAGTATTTATCTGGCAGTAGGTTTGTGAGGCCTTAGAAAAGAATATGACATGAGGCACAAGAATGTGAAAAGAAAAGAAGCCAGTAATAGTTCGAGAGAAAATGTCATGACAAATTTATCTCTTTTTGTGTGTTTATAGTCATATTGTTATCCAGCTGAGCAGAGGAATATGATAAACATGGTAATTTTTGAAACATTTGACAGATTACAGTGTTTGTTTGAAAGAGTAATATGGGTTATATGTGGTGAGTTAAAGAATTGAATAGAGAATGTTAATTTTTCTGGGACAAAATGGAAAGAAATCTCTAGAGAAATTTTATGTTACTTTATTGCTTTCTCTTTGGAAGAGTAAAGTTTCAAAATTAAAGAAAAATATGATTGTCATAGAATGTGGATTTTAAGTGGGAAAAGATTGCTCAGATAAAAAGCAATAGAGTTTATAATTGAAATGACTAGAAAACTTGGTTGAAACCAGCAAGATGCAATAAAGGCTCACTATTAAATTTTGTATCCTGTTTTAAAATATATTACGGCTTTGGAATCAAAAAATGTTAATTTTGTGGCAATTGATAATTTTGGAAAATGACTATTTGATAGTATGGTTCATACTGTTAGGTCGACCTAATTGCAAAATCTGTTTGTTTTTTTTTTCCATTTTCTCATAATTCGAGGGCAGATTAACCTAGTAGTAATTATTTAATAATACTTTAAAAATATTATGCCTTTCTCTTCTCCCGTAGAATCTTAAGCATACCTCAAGCTTAATCATTACCATATTGGAGATGATATACTTGTTGGACTCCTTTTTCTGTTACATCTAAACTTTTTGATGGCAGGGACTATTGCTTTGTTTTTATCTTGTACATCTGGTGCAAGCATCATGCTTTGCTTATGGAACCTGTTAATTTTTCTTTTTTTTTAAATGTCTTTGAAACTGAACTGATTGATTAATATGTGGCTTTCCCCAAAACCAACTCTTTTGGTTGGGTTAATAGAAAGAGATTATCCATATTACTGAAATTAAATACCTTTCTTTATCCTTTATTTTTAAATTGTATCAGCAGCTGTAGTTTTAGTTCAGGAAGTCAAATTTGAATAGGATTCTTGATGACTAGCTTTCAGAGTAAAGTCACTAGGATGGTAAGAACTGATGAGAGGAATGGTGGAGGAATAAATCCTATGAAGATACAAATCTAATACTAAAATTCACAGAGAAAGGAAGTAGGCTATGTGTCTGTGTTCCTGAAAAGGCAATTATGAGGATAAAGGTTCAGCTCAATATTTTAAAGAATTTTGTAAACAAAATATATTGTGGTAGATTTATTGCAAAATGTCTCAATTATTTCCTACCCTCTTAAAAATCTATGATCCTCCAGCTTTGTCTTCTGCTAGCTTTTGAATTTGTTTGCTCTTGCTTCTCTTGTTCTTTTAATTGTGATGCTAGGGTGTCGATTTTAGATCTTTCCCACTTTCTCATGGGGGCATTTAGTGCCATAAATTTTCCTCTAAACACTGCTTTAGCTGTACAAAGATTCTGGTACATTGTCTCTTTATTCTCATCGGTTTCAAAGAACTTTCTTATTTCTGCTTTAATTTCATTATTTACCCAGTAGTCATTCAGGTGCAGGTTGTTCAGTTTCCACATAGTTGTGAGGTTTTTAGTGAGTTTCTTAATCCTGAGTTCTAATTTGATCACACTGTAGTCTGAGATGTTACAATTTCTGTCCTTTAGCATTTGCTATAGGGTGTTTTATTTTCAATTATGTGGTCCATTTTAGAAGAAATGCTATGTGGTGCTGAGAAAAATGTATATTCTTTTGATTTCGGGTGAAGGGTTCTGTAGATGTCTATTAGTTCCATGTGGTTCCTAGACCAGTTCAGTTCCTGAATATCCTTGTTAATTTTCTGTCTAGTTGATCTGTCTAACATTGACAGTGGGGTGTTAAAATCTCCCACTGTTATTGTGTGGGAGTCTAAGTCTATTTGTAGGTCTCTATGAACTTGCTTTATGAATCTGGGTGCTCCTATATTGGGTGCAGATATATTTAGGATAGTTACCTCTTTTCTTTGCATTGATCCCCTTACATTATGTAATGCCTCTCTTTGTCTTTTTGATCTTTGTTGGTTTAAACTCTGTTTTATCAGAGACTAGGATTGCAATGCTGCTTTTTATTTGCTTTCCATTTGCTTGGTAAATATTCCTCCATGCCTTTATTTTGAGCCTATGTATGTCTTTGCACGTGAAATGGGGCTCCATATATATATAAATATATACCTATGATCCTTTTGAATGGGAATTTTCAACTCGTATATTCAATAGGCACAGTCTTTTTTTCCATCCCTTAAATCTGACCTGGCCTTATAACTTGCTTTGTCTAATAGAATATGGCAGAAGAGACAGTGTATCAGTTCAAAGTCTAGTCCTCAAAGAGCCCTCAATGCATTCTCTGTCTCTCAATTTCTGTGCCTGCCATGTGGACAAGCCCAAGCTAGCCTGCTGGAGAACGAAAGGCCATGCAGAGTAGAGCTCAGTTAGCTGATTCAGCCCAGAAGCCCTAGACATTTGAGAGTATCCATTCCAAATTAACAAATGGATCCACAACTGCAGCAGCTATTTAAAGATGCATGAGCAAGGCTTTTCATCCCTCAGGTACCCCTAAGACTTGTGAGCTAATTAAATGTTTGTTGTTTTAAGCCTTTAAATACTGACTTTTTTTTTCAACAATAGGTAATATAACATATGCAATAATGAAGTAAGCTGCTGCTTATGATAATGACCTTGTCTATTTGAATAATACCAGAAATCAATAAACATCTATCAGGGATGCTGCAGGAAGAAAAATTACATTGGATGGTACACATGAAAGATGATTTTAATTTTCTCTACACCGCAGTTATCCGATTTCTTGAATCCTTACCAACTAATGGGATTATTTACTTAAGACATTATGGAAACAGCCTATCTTATTATTATTATAGTCTTTAAAAAGTAAAGTATAGGCCAGGTGCAGTGGCTTAAGCCTGTAATCCCAGAACTTTGGGAGGCTGAGGCAGGCAGATCACATAAGGTCTGGAGTTTGAGACCAGCCTGGCCAAAATGGTGAAACCCCGTCTTCACTAAAAAATACGAAAATTAGCAAGGCGTGGTGGAACGCACCTGTAGTCCCAGATACTTTAGAAGGTGAGGCCATAGGATTGCTTGAATCCAGGATGTTGAGGCTGCAGTAAGCCAAGATGGTGCCACTGCACTCCAGCCTGGGTGACAAAGTGACACTCTGTTTCTTCAAAAATAATAATAATTAAAAATTAAAGTGTAAATGAAAGTACTCAAGTATTTTAGGCAGAGTTTTATAATAAACAGTAATAACTAATCAGTTTAAAATTTTTTTGCTTAAGAAAACCCCCATAAGTTAGTGTTAATAAGCAAATTCTAACAAGGCTATTCAATAAATAATTGAAAATAATATTATAAAATAAAGTTATTCTAAAGGGCTACAAAACACTGGAAGAATTTTAATACAATGACTCAGATATTGATAGTACTTGCTAGCATGCTTCTTTTACATTAGGGCTCATCCAGACAACACTTCACTATCCACAGTAGCAAAACAGGTTGTTAAATAATAAAACTAGTGTCAGACTATTTTATTTAATTTTCCCACTAATCATTGAGATATTTCCAGTGTTCTAAATTAACTGCCTATTGTAAACATTTATCTATAATTTACATTCACAGTGTTATTAAATGAATAACACTGCAATCATTTACTTGATTAATATAAATGGTGTCAACTTTCAAGAATTTTTTTAGTAAGCCATAGATGAGCCAAAAAGAAATCAACTGAAGAATTTCTTATTCCTGAGAAATGATAATATATTGACAAGTTTTCTCATCTAATGTGTAGTTAAAATGCCAAATTTATGGTATTTTCATTTGATTATATGAAATATGATTTCATAAATGAGATACTCAGGCAACATAGCTAAAAGCTCTTTGTTCTTTGTTTATATAGAATATCAGGTATTCAAGTTACTACATAATGAACAAGATGTTCCACACTAAATTAAACCACTCCCCGAAAATGTTAAAAAAACAGTTAACTGAACAAAATTGTCTAAAGCCATTTCTCCTTCTAATAAATTAAGATCTGGATCAGCAGTTCTAAGGGAGTATGATGACTGCTAAGAGGCAATATGGCAGCCTCAGTGAATCTGGAATTGGATAAAGTATTAGATGAGAGTTGCTTATAGTATTTCTGTATTCAGAATACCAGGAAAAATAAAATGCATTTTAAAATTAGAGATGTATGTACTTAATGCAGATTCTTTATAAATACATTCTTTTCTAGAGTGTATTCTGTGGGAAAATATTTTTTTAAAATTATGGGTACATAATAGTTGTAGATGTTTAGAAGGTACATGTAAGAAATTGATGCAGTCATGTAATGTGTAATGATCAAGTCAGGGTAATTGGGTAATTAGTGTATCTTTCATCTCAAGCATATACCATTTCCCTGTGTGGGAGACATTTCAATTCAACTTTTTTAGTTATTTCAAACATACAATAAATTGTTAACTTTACTCACCCTATTGTGCTACCGAATACTAGATCTTATTCATTCTAACTCTATTTTTGTACTCATTAACCATTCCCACTTTAACCTCAACTCGATATTATCTTTCTTAGCCTTATGTAACCATCATTTTACTATCTTCTCGAGTTCAACCTCTTTTTTTTAGTTCCTTCACATGAGTGAGATCATGCTGTAGGTATCTTTCTATGCCTGGCTTATTTCACTTCACATAATGTTGACCAGTTGTATTCATGTTGCTGTAAATGAGAGGATTACATTCTTTTTTATGGCTCAATAATGTTTCATTATATATAATATATATATATATGTTTCATTATATTGTGTGTGTGTGTGTGTGTGTGTGACATTATATCTGTTAATCTCTTGATGAACACTTACAATGATTCCATATCTTGGCTATTATAAAGAGTGCTGCAATGAACTTGGGAGTGCATTAAAAAGTCAGGAAAAAACAGATGCTGGAGAGGATGTGGAAAAATAGGAACACTTTTACACTGTTGGTGGGAGTGTAAATTAGTTCAACCATTGTGGAAGACAGTGTGGCCATTCCTCAAGGATCTAGAACCAGAAATACCATTTGACCCAGCAATTCCATTTCTGGGTATATACCCAAAGGATTATAAATCATTCTGCTATAAAGACACATGCACACATGTTTATTGCAGCACTGTTCACAATAGTAAAGACTTGGAACCAACCCAAATGCCCATCAATGATAGACTGAATAAAGAAAATGTGGCACATATTCACAATGGGATAATATGCAGCCATAAAAAAGGATGAGTTCATGTCCTTTGCAGGGACATGGATGCAACTGGAAACCATCATTCTCAGCAAACTAACACAAGAATAGAAAACCGAACACCACATGTTCTCACTCATAAGTGGGAATTAAACAGTGAAAACACAGGGACACAGGGAGGGGAGCATCACACACTGGGGCCTTTTTTGGGATGGGGGACTAGGGGAGGGATAGCATTAGGAGAAATACCTAATATAGATGACGGGCTGATGGATGCAGCAAACCACCACGGCATGTGTATGCCTATGTAACAAACCTGGACAGTATACACGTGTATCTCAGAATTTAAAGTATAATCATAATTTTAAAAATGCCTATTGAGAAGTTTTACCTATTTTTAAATTGGATTATTTGGTTTTATGGCTATTGAGTTGTTTGAGCTCATTATATTTGCTAGTTATTAATCCCTTGTCAGATGTGCAGTTTGCAAATAATTTCTTCCATTAGGTGGATTGTCTCTTTCCTCCATTGATTGTTCTTTGAACTGTGCAAAGGCTTTTTAGCTTGATGTGCCAATTTTTGCTTCAGTTGCCTGTGCTTTTGAGGCCTTACTCAAAAAAATCTTTGTACAAATCAGTGTGTTGGAATGTTTCCTCCAGTTTTATCGTCTAGTATTTGTATAGGTTCAGGTCTTAGGTTTAAATGTTTAATCTGTTTTGTTTTGAAACACTGTTCAGAAGCTAAGACCTGGGTTTTAGGAATCTGCTTAGTGCTTTATTTTGCTGTCGCTGAGCTGATACCCAAATTGCAAGATAAAGTCCTCTGTACTCTTCTCTCTCTTTTCTCCAAGGGGAAGGAGTTCTCTCTGAGCTGTACTGCTTGGAATTTGGGTATGAGGGATACAGGTGCTCCCCTGGCTGCTAGAGCTGGTGTCACCACTGGGTTGCACACACCCCAGGTCCACTGCATCCAAGACCAGGGCATCACCAGGGCTGGCCCAAAGACTGCAATTTTTGTGGCCTGACAGCCACTCACGTTTATTCCAGGCTCCTAGCCGCTTTAGTGAGCTAGTGGTAAAGTTTTCCAGGACTTGGTTTCCTCAGACTGAGACTGTGAATGCCCTTCTAGGCCAGGGTTGGTCTAAATGCACCCTCTTTCTTCCCTGTGATGTGTTCCACCATGACAAAGAATCACTGGGTTCCAATGCAAAGACCCACACTCACCTTCTTCAAGCACACAGATACTCTCTCCATGTAGCACTGATGAAGAATTGTGAAGGGTGGTACAGACAATGCAAGACTGTCTTCCCTATTTTCTTCAGTAACTCTGTTTGATATTATGTTAAACCCAGGTATTGTGGTCACTTACCTGGTGTTTTTTGTTTTTATGAAGATGTTTTCTTGCAAGTAGTTGTTCAGTTTGGTGCTCTTGTTGGGGGACGATCACCGAAGGGTGCTATTCGTCTATCCTGCCCTGCCTCCTCCTTTGGAAAAATGTTTTAAGATGTTCCTTTTGGTATTACATATTGATTATACATATATATGATACTGCCATTTATTCTCTAAGGATATAAGTATTTTTGCTGAGAATCAGCTCCCCAAAGAGAAGGCAAACTTTGTGGAATCCCCAACAGAGAACATCAAGTTGGTATCATGTATAATGATACAGAAATAAAAGGCTGCACATGACTTTAAGAAGCTTTATTCTAAAGATGTCTAGAATAAATAACTTGAGGTAGTGAAGGTCTTGAAGATGTGACATAGGGAAACAAATTTATTGGCCTTCACATATAATCATAAAAGAGAAGTAGCTCAGATGACTTCATCAGTTAAGGAAAAAGACAGAAAAAAACAACAACAGAATTTCAAGTGTTATTTTTGATTATCAGATAGCTGAGCTGTATTCTGTGTGAAAGTTGAACTGTTGGTTCACTTTTTGGGGGTTTGCATTATGCGTGTAACTGAGTAATGCAGTAGCCTCCCTTGGTATCTCCCTTGCTTTAAACCATGCTAAACTACAACAAGCAGAACCCTTTTTCTCACTACAGCTCTAACACCTCTTAAACTAATCAGACTAACAGAGGGAAATGATTTATAGTCGTAATTTCTTGTCTCCTGGACTTGCATGCGGTCAAATCTAACTGATCATCTTAGAAACCGTGATCAAATACTACGTGAAATTGAGGACTAACAGGATTTGTTACTAATGTCTTAAATTTAAATCACATGAAGTGTTTGGTAGATTTTTTTAATCCAAACATATTAACAATCATTTTAAACATTGTCGGGATCAGCACAAGGGAGTAAGGGAAAAGGAAGTAATGAGCGAAACTCTTACATATTTTCTGAAAGACATGAAGGTAGAGAAACAAGCAGTACAGTGCAAAACAGGATATACTGAAAACAAAAACCAAGTTGTCACGTGATACTCCTTTTTAAAAAAATTTGAAAGAAGCCCGAGAAAAAGTCACATTCTGTACAAAGGAACAACCATTTGAATATCCATAGATTTGTCCTCTGAAATCAGTAAGGCCAAAAGACTGTGAAAGAGTCTTTAGATTTGTGAAAGAAAAAATGGAATGACCTAGAATTCTGTATTTAGTAAAAATATGTCAAAAATGAAGTTGAAATAATATTTTGAAAGAACACTGAGAGGATTCTCATTAGCAAATCTGAACTGCAAAAAAATGCTACAGGGAGTTTTCATGCTGAGGGAAATTGTACCACAAGGAGACTTGGGTTACCAGGAAGGAATAAAGAATACTAGAAATACTAAGTATGTGAGAATGAACAAAAAAACACAAAGGACTGTTTAAAACTAAAATGAAAATATAGTTTTGTGATTTTTTTTCAAATATAAATGATAAAAGAGTAAAATGGGAACATATATATTGAAGCTTTCTACATTTTATATGAAGTGGTACAGTATTAACTTTAAGTAAACTGAAAGGTTAGAAATATATATTGTAATCTGCAGAACAACCACTTCAAAATAATAAAAACAGGATATAAAAAGCCAATAATTGGGGTAAAATGGAATTCCAAGTAATATTCAAATACTGCTAAAGAAAGTAGGAAAGGCAGATCAGAGGAAAAAAGAACATATGGAACAATAAAATTGAATAATAAAATAATAGAACTAAATCCAATCATATTAATAACACTGAATGTTAGTACTCTAAATATTTTAACTAAAAGACAGTTTCTTAGAGTATATTAAAGGCCAGATGCAGTTTTCTGATGCCTGCAGGAGCCATGCTTTAAATACAGAAACAGATAGTTTGGGAGTAAATGAATAGAAACAGTAGTGCCTCAGAACTAGAAAACATAAGATTAGACTATATATAATAAACTCAGTGGACTTCAAGAAAAAGTATTTTTGGAGGTAAAGGAAGACATTTCATGATAACAAACTGAATGGGAAGACAATTATAAATATGCATACACTTAACAAAAGTGATGCACGATTTTGTAATTGTGAACTTTAATTCCAGAAATTGATGGAGCAATTGTCATCTACTGATAGAACTAGAAAAAAACATCATTAATGACACTGAAGATTTGGACACCACCATAAATCACCTCGATCTAATTGATATTTAAAGAATGCTGTACCAGACAAACGCAAACTACATATTCTTTTTAAGTGTACTTGGTAAACTCATCAACATAGATTATCTGTTGTGTCATAAATAAGTCTTGATAAATGTAAAAAGATTGAAATTATATACAGTCTGCTCTCTCACCACAGTGGAACTTATTTATAAATGATTAACAATAAATTATCTGGGAAAACATTAAATTCAACACTTCTAAACAATTTATGGATGAAGGAACAAATCACAGGAAAATTACAGAGCCTTTTGAACTGTATGATAGGGAATACACACATATCAAAACATGTAGTTTGCAACTAAAACAGTGCTTAGGGAGAAGTTAATAGCTTTAAATAATTAAATTTAGAAAACTAAAGATATAAAATTAAACACCTAAGTTTTCCTCAAGAAGAAGAAAATGAAGAGCAAAGTGAAAACAAAGTAAGTGGAAGGAAGGAAATTATAAATATAAGAAGCTCAAGAATACCCGAACACATCGATAAAATTACTAATGCAAAAATTAATATTAATTCTTTATAAAGATGAACACTATTTGAAATCTTATAACTAGAATTGATCAACCTAAAAACAATCTACAAATCACTAATATCAAGAATGAAAAGGTTTAAAGTATAAACTTATTAAAAGTAATAGAAATATTATGAGCAGCTCTTTGCCAAAAAAATGCAGAAACTCATGTGACATAGCCAAATTTTAAAAAACAACACAAGTTTCAAAATTGACCTAAGAAGAAACAAAAATTCTGAGACCCATGTCTATTTAAAAAATTGAAGTCGTCATCAGAAAATTGAAGTCTTCATCATCTTTGAGACAATGAGACAATTGTGAGACTTCTTATCTCTACAAGAATGCAAATTTAACCATTTGGCTTATTCCATTCTATTAGCGTTTCTCCAAAATCATTTTTGTTAAATCCATAAGTAGATTGACACATACTGCAATATATGAAGATGATACAGAAGATGCTTCTTCTATACCATATTTACCATTTCCAGAGGAGGTAAAAATAATGCAGGTATAAATATTAATAGGATTTGAAAAACTAGCGAGGAAAAAGCTAGAAAAAACAGCATTATTAGTACCTCTGAGACAACATAACAAAGTTTTTTTCTCATATCGTGACTCAGAAACACTGAATAGCATAGTAGTTTGTGAACTCTAGAAACCAGACTACCTTGACTTGAAACCCAACTTTCCTACTTCATAGCTATGCAACCGTAAGCAATATATATAGCCTCTTTGTGACTCAGTTTTTACGCCCATCAATGATAGAATGGATACAGAAAATGTGGTACATATACACCATGGAATATTAGCAGTCATAAAGAACAAGATCATGTTTTTTTCCAGGCACATGCATGGAGCTGGAGGCCATTATATTTAGCAAACTAACACAGGAACAGAAAAGTAAATACTGCATGTGCTCACTTAAAAGTGGGAGCTAAATGATGAGAAAACATAGGCTCCAACACACGCTGAAGCTTATTGGACATTGGAGGGTGGGAGGAGGGAGAGGGTCAGGAAAAATAACTAATGGGTGCTAAGCTTAATATCTAGGTGATGAAATAATCTTTCGAAAAACCCCATGACACAAGTTTACCTATGTAATAAACCTGAACATGTACCTCTGAACTTAAATAAAAGTTACAAAAGTAAAATACAGTGGAGATAATATTGTCATGAAAACAAGTATTATTTGTCAGGCGCTTGGAAATGAACCTTGCACAAAATAAACTTCTTTAGGTATTTATTAAATGTTTGAAATGTAAATAAAAACTAGAGACTTCGATTACAATATCCAGTCAATGTATTTTACAGAAGGTGGTTTCAAATCTATAAAAATACTATATTATAAATTAATAATTAGCGTTGGAATTAACTGTGATATCTTAGATATACTTCCTCTAAGTTCTGTTTGGAGAGTTAGTCATTATTCATGATTCACAGGTTACTTTGTGAATCAGGCCAGCCAAATATCAAATATAGCAATTTTATGTGCTTAATGCAGAAGTAATATTAGTAAAACAACAACGAATACAAACAACGTAGTAAATATCAGGGTTGTCATTTGGTTCTCTGAAAATCATATTGATTGATTAGTTATATTTTTTTCTCAGGTTAAAAATTGACCACTCCTCAGTGTTCATCAAAATTTCACAGGTTTTAGAATTCATTAACATAGATTTCTTGGCATTATGATGGTACTCATATTGAACACTTGAATTTTTGTAAGGCATGTTTAAAATCATTGGGTTTATCTCTCTTGCAGTGAAAAGGCTTTTCATGACAACTTCTATCATTTAATATGCCTTATAGTTTCATATTGAGGTATTGGGAAGTGAAGAGACCTGATAATTCACAGGACATTTTTGAAAGCATTACTCTAGCATGTGTTTGCCTGAGTGGCTGCTTTGGTTTATTGGCTAGAGATGATTTGCCAGATTAATTTTAATACTTCCAGTTTTCTAGTTGTCAAGATTTCTAATCCAAAGTCAGTCTTTATGAATGTCAGAAGCACAAACTTCTAACTGCCTAAAGTCTGAATACGTGTAGGTTCCATGTTAAAGTTTGAAAATCGAGGTAAAAATTAATTCTGGTTAGAAATTATAGTCATAGAGGATGAATTCCAGAAATCCCTGGTGTACTTTAATAACTTAAAAAAAGGTAAGAGGATAAATACAGTATTAATTTTATGAGTTTTTTATGCTTGAGTAAACATAAAATTTGTAATTATATTTACAGGACTTGGCTGTGTTGAAAGATAAGGGATAATTATATTCATGCCTGATGAGAAAAAGCCTGCACAAATTATGTGGGTTTTATATGTTAACAAAACTGTAATATTAGGAAATTCAATCCAATGTTAATTAATTACAAGGAAAGGTGCTATCTATGAATGTATTACAAGGTGCTATCTATGAATGTATTACAACGAGTAAGTCTATATATTTTGGGAATTGAAAATATTTTCATTTTTCCTTCCCATTATAATTGCTTCTGTCATCATAAAATACACCACAATTAGACTTTTACATGAAGCAGATAATTATGATACGAATAACATTTATGCAGCTTTCCAAGATAAACAATTTAACTGTGAGTTTTCTTAGTTATTACACAGTCCATATCACCATTACTTACATTATGAATCCTGGGTTAGAGAGATTTTTGTTATGCAGTTTCTGATGCTACATGAAAACCAACCTTTCCTCAATAAATTCTGATTTATTGATGATTATAATGACTTTTTCCTTGATTGCACTTATATATGTAATAAACTCAACATTTAGAATAGTCAACTTATTTTTTAAAAATAAGAGAAATCACTTTTCTGGTACTCGTTCCTTTGAAAGACTTTAGTTGGTGTAGAACAGATTTAAATGTTATTAGAAAAGTAATTAAATATTCAGAGAGTCTTTTTCACTCTTGTAAACTTAAACCATGGAAGACTAGTCTCTATTCTTCTGTTAGTGCATGTGTGTTATCTAATTAAGGCACATTGAACTGCTGGATAATACCTGTAGTATCACTACCTGTTTTGACTTATCTTGAATGTAAACAGAACAAAATCTTCTAAATTTTAGTGATATGTTTGCCAATAATAAGTATTCTACAAATGGCATCAATTCATTCAACAAACATTCTGAGTGCCAGCCTATATGTGAAAGGTTAGAAAGGCAAATGAAGCCACATCACCTTGAACTGCTTTGCTTTGAAATAAAAAATTAAAATAAAAATTAGATCATTTTAAAGAACTGGGAAAATCTAGTGCAACTTAACTGCATAGTTGATTCGAATTACTTAAATGGATCCGTATCTTTTGCATTTAGTTTTTAAATTTAATATTCATTTGTTTCTATTCTGATTAAGCTAAATAGAAGCACTTTATGGTTAGATGGTTCAAATTTGTTCATTATTTTTATAATATTTTCCTACAAATAAGCAAAGCAGTAGATTTAGTAAAGGAGTGCTATACACATTTCCTGTTTTCTGGTTCATAAAGTTTGCTCTGTATAATTTTAATATTATTGGATATAACTTAGAGTTTTACATATAACCAACTATTACCTGCATTACAATAATGTTTAGTTTTGAATAAATTCCTAACATGTATATTTGGTTTTGTTGTTTTATATATACATATCTCTATGTTTTGGTTTTGATTCACATATTGATTACGTCTAAGAAAACCTGGTAGCTGATGATCATGCTCTCATGAAAGCAACTGTTCACATAAGGCAAGAGACTGTAGACTCAGGGACTGAAACATGAGTTATTTTATCCAAATTTACCTGCCATTATTTCTTAATGGATATTAATGTGTTTTGTATGTGATAAAGGGAGATTGCTTGACAGCATATAAATTTCTGAAATAGAAATGGACAGGCTTCCATGCTCAATAGAACTGAATTACTGGAACAAGCACATTCTACTGCCTTTTGGTTCTGGGTTTCTAGATTTCCCAGCTCAGCTGCCAGTCTAGTGTGTGACTCACTGGTGTGTGCTTTCTCAACCAGTATTCTTAGGTAACTAAAAGTTCTCATGTACAAGCAGACAATGTAAATTCTTAACATATATACTAATAGCACACTTTATTGCTTGTTAAATAT
Organism: Cacajao melanocephalus; assembly: GCA_963573385.1. Classification (NCBI taxonomy): domain Eukaryota; kingdom Metazoa; phylum Chordata; class Mammalia; order Primates; family Pitheciidae; genus Cacajao; species Cacajao melanocephalus. The sequence continues at coordinate 47,249 of CAUYLG010020924.1, read as the reverse complement.
TTTTTCTATATTTCTTAAGACGTAATGCAAAACTTTTCAGATATGATGGAAAAAAGACATAAGCAAGCTATTTTACCATTTCATAATACTTTTTGGTATATTAAAATACTTTATGGAGTGACTAGAAAGTTCAAAAGTGCAATTGAGAGAAGCTCAGAGAAATAAAGGTAATGACTAATTTATAGATTTTCTTGAAATTCAGTCACTCCTCAGTTCACTTCAATTGCCAATTTCTGATTAACTGGTTGGCAAACATCTAGGAATATGTGAAGTAGTATAAGGTACAAACCTTTGGAATCTCTTTAGCTGGACCTCCACCTTCCAGTCAGTTTATAGTGGATCTTCAGTCATCCTTACTATAATGCAACCTGCAAAATGAATATTTCTGTATTTATTTTGTTTTTACATAGAACTACTTTAAGTCAATGTGATTCCGTTTCTGCAACAGTAATTCAATGAGTTGCTTTTTAATTGTAGTTACAGTGTAATGTATGTATAAAAATTTCTGAGGACATCCAGCAACTGGTAAGGGTTCACATCAGGTTTGATGCAGTAAATCCAGGAATTTGAAGACCTTTTAGTTTAGAAATAAGCATATGATATGTCACTCTTTTAGATTAGGCACTAGAGTTGATTGTACTTAAGAAAGTTTTCTATTATTCTGAGAGTTTATTAGTTGATTCACTCCAGTAAAAGCTGTTTCAAACTTCTTGACATTTTTGCCCTATGAATATTTAAGAAAGTTAAAAAATAGAATTTAAAAATTACTTTAAAAATGCAGGCAACAGAGGAAACTCTCAATGTATCACTCTAAAACTCTACCACCTAGAAATAAATTAATATCTGATGACCATAATTGTGAACTTCTTTATATGCATATACACAGAAACAAATAGATAAAAATAATTTGTCTAAAGACTATAATTGTTTTACCAACATATAAAATTATTGTTTAACAGCATTTAAAGAAATGCAACTGAAATTGATCTTAATAAATTGTTACTTTAGATCATATTTTCCTTGTAATAATAGATACTAGTTTCTAAAATATCCCTCTAAAGGTAAAAATGTATGAGAAAGATTAGCAGACTGAGCTAATTGACTTTGGTTTCTTTCAATACACATTCAATTTGGAACAGATCTATTGTCTTCTGGTATGAAATAAAAGTAATTGAGTACTTATTTATCTCCACCTGTTTTGTGCCTCAACATTTCAATCATTTTTCATTAATTTTACTCTCAACATGCTACAGCTTATAATATTTTTATGTTGTTTGTAATCATTATGCATTTCTTTAACTTTATTTAAAGATGTTTCAAATACATTATTTAATATATATCAATCTTTATTTTGTTGCTGTTTTTCCCACTCCTCACCCACATGATTTACTTCACTGTCTATGCATTGGTCTGTCTTAAGTTCTTCTTAGTTGTTGTTTATTTTTTAATAACAGTATATCTATTTGGAACATGGGTAAAATAGTATAGGTATAAAAAGGAAGAGGGTGGGAAATTTTGGTAACTGGAAACATGAACAGTTCCAATTAAAGTGTATCTAGAACATCTTTTTACCAAATGTGACTTTTGTACTGAGGGCACATTATCTTTCAGTTTGGCATGCAGATGTCTTATTTATAGTTACCCTTTAATTCACACGCACTCTCAGTTGTGATTTTAGGGTCATAAGTTTTTCTTTATTTTTTTCCCAGTTGTTTAGGCACTTATTTTTGTCATATTTAGAACTTAAATCTTTTCACTTGGACATACATTAATCTTGAAACCACAAGAAAAAGTACATCGATGAAAAGATAAAAAAATTAGAAATTTGAACAGTTTAATAAGAAAAATTCTATCAATTTTTCAAGAGTACATTTTGAGAGACCAGAAACATCATCTAAGATAAATACTTATTTTAAAGTAAAATATCACATAAATCGATTTAAGTAATTCATGTATTTTCTGATACAGAAACTGCCAAATAATTTGATTTGGAGTAGATCTAACTTATAACAGAAATCCATCTATTATTACTTTGTTGTGTTTTCTTTTTCTTTTCTTTGAGACAGAGCCTTGCTCTGTTGCCCAGGCTGGAGTGCAGTGGGGGGATCTCCACTCACTGCAACCTCCACCTCCCTGGATCAAGCAGTTCTCCTGCCTCGGCCTCCCGAGTAGCTGGGATTACAGGTGCACACCAGCACACCCAGCTAATTTTCCATATTTTAGTAGAGACGGGGTTTCACTGTGTTGCCCAGGCTGGTCTCGAACTCCTGAGCGCTGGCAATCCACCCACCTCTGTCTCCCAATGTGCTAGGATTACGTCTGTTGCAATTTTATGACAACATCATACTCCTGGGTTAAAATTTTTCATATCTATCTGTATAAGGAACAAATGCCCTGTGTTCTTTCACGTAATACCATTCTCCCTGTGTTTCTTTGCCTCTTTTTTTTTAAAGTTACATTTTGCTAATATTTTTCAACGTTAGCTATTGTTAACTAGATTTATTTGTGCCTCTTTGAGCAAAGCCTTACAGCTGATTTCTACAGTGTATATATTTCTAATACATAAAAGTCTACCATTATACCTTTTTTGCTAGTGACATTTATTTAATAGATAAGAGAATCTGTATTCATTAAACCAAATGACAATAAAATCTTTATAACTTAATGAATATGTATATTTTCACCCATGACATGCCATGACAATTCAAATTTTTTTGGCCTTGTGTACTAAAGAATATTAAACTAGAGAATATGCTACTGATTCAAGGTAATGTTATTTATATGAAGATGAAAATCACAGTAATGGTCATATGCTCATTGAAGAACAATATGAAATATAAATAACTATAAACTTTATTTGAAAGAGTCTATATATATATATATATATATGAACTCAATTTGGCATATTGTTTTTATTGCTTATTAAAACCAAGTTCTAAAAAGTAAAAAGAGCAATTTGGTATTATTTATTTTTACTTTTATATATTTTTTATATCAAAAGAAAATGAATTAGGAATTGTCATGTTATAATGACTTTTGTTTCTCTGTAGAACCTCATAACTACGAGATTACAATAATACATGCTTGAAAAAAAAGCATCCTATATTACTTGTATCATATAAACTATATACAACATATATAACAATTTTATTTAATATTATATTGTTAATGCAATTTAATTTTATTTAATACTCTTTGATGTAGTACATATATGTTAAATTATCCTCTAAATAGAATAATTTAACAATTCTCCCATTATTGAGAATCATCAAGACACCCATGTCATAAATAAGTTCCCAAAGACCCATCTTCTATATATTATTACCACATGTAATATTAGATGTGAGTATACACCAACATGAGAAAAGAAAGATTCATAAAAATAATATTTGGTCACTATAGAAAATTTGGAAAATACAGGAGCATAAAAATAAAAATTTCATATAGTGTTATTCAGTGAAACAGTATAAATACAGGGACATTTTCTTTCATTGTGTCTTTCTCAACAGATGGATGGATTGACTATACTATATATAAATTACATATTAAATTTATAATTTTATTTCCTATAATTCTGTATGTACTACATAATCTATCACATACATTTTTATATAGGCTGTTTTGGATACGTATTTTTTCACCTAGCATTGTAGAATACTATATTTTTAAGAAAGATTGTGTCACTTTGAGAAACGGTGTACACTTTTGACATCCTTTTTTCATATAAAATTCCATGTTTGGACACATCTTTGAGAGCGTCATTCTTTCCTTAGAGAAGGATTTTGTTGTATCCATCTTACAGAAATGACTGTCTGATTTATGTTCTCTAAACATAAACCTGAGGAGTCTCTTCCCAGTAGACTTTTCTATTAAATTTCTCTTTGAATTTTGTAACCTGTTACAATTTGAAATAGAATATGAGAATACTTCCTCTTTGAACTTTTAGTTTGAAACACAGAACATATATAGTCAAGTAGTAAGTGACTAATTTAGAGTTAACAGTACAGAACTTCTAAATGATGGGATTATTTTTGGTACCCAGCTGAATTCTTGATTAACATTTTTCCAGTCAGCTCCTTGTTATGACGCTGTATTAAACCACATATTGCTTTGTTCTAAAGGTATTTTTGTGGATGGTTTGTCAGTTCTTCCTATATGAAACAGAAGAGCTCTGAAGATTAATTATAGGAAAACATTTCCAGTTCAATTTATAAGGTAGAAGAGATAAATCACAGTTTTAAGTATATAACTTTTAGAAGAGGTACTGTCAGATAAGAAAAAGCACATTTATAATTTAGCAAAATTATGACTCCTGCATTAAGTAAGACGATATAGAAAGAGCCAGTTACCCTTTGGATATCAGAAGGTCAAAATATGTAGAAGAAGCATCTGCATACAACTGAAGTTTCCCTCTCCTTGTGATCTTGGAATAGATTACAATCTTACATAAAGCATTCCAGAAAGTGCTATGTGGTTGTATTTCTTACATAACGTCATGTTGAAGTAAATAATGTTAAGCAGATCCACAAAACCAATGTAGTAAAGAGCTGAACTTTAAAAAATAAAAGCAAAATCATAAACATATTTCTTTGAACAAAAGTTTGCGGAGAAATAGCTCATCTTTTTGTTAAATGATGACAGTGGAAATTTCTTTACTTGGTGTGTGTCGTAATCATGTTTGATGAAAACATCTATAGATAGAACATCGAATTATAAATACATCATTTTGATTGGATCTACTTTAAAGACTAAAGGGTAAAGAGAAGTAAAAAATCCAGGCCATTCCACAGTAAAACCAGAAAGGAATGTTGATACTAAGAGGGCACAGCCATAATAAGTGGGGAGCCAATAACAGAATGACTATAGTGGATAGTCTAGCAGAATGCATTAAGTATGACATTGCCATGGAGAAAACAAATAATTCACACTAGAAAAAATATTGAAGTACTTTACATGTTGGGAGAAAAGGCCAATTTGAATTTAAGAGCCTGCAAAAATTGTGGTAGGGTGAATAATCCCCCAGCCCCAACCTGAAACATGTTCACACCCTAACTGTTAAAATAAGTTATATTATATGGAAAAGAGGACTTTGAATATGTAATTAAGGATACTGACATTAAAATAGAGAAATTATCCAGTATTATTTAGATGGGCCCAATATGATTACTGAAGCCCTTCAAAATGGGCAACTTTCCTAGGCTGGAGACAGAAGTGAGATGCAATGAGAAATCAGGGGAAGCCAGAGCAATTCCAAGCTGTATTTTTCAATGTGCTATGACTGCCTCTGAGATGTACAGGCTCTTGTGCAAAAATCAAACAGAAGCATTTAGAAATCACTGCCATCCACCAACTGACAGGCAGCAGAGAAATGGGGACCTCAGCCCCAGCTGTGCAATCTCAAGAAATTGGATTCTGCCAACAACCTGAATGAAAACGGGCGTATTTGCTTCTCAGATCCTGCCAACAAAAAGCATAGCCACCAACATCTTGATCTCATCTTTAGAAAACCCAGAGTAGGGAAATCAATAGACTCAGCTCATATTGCTGATTTACAAAATTATGAGATCTTAAATTGGTGTTGTCTGAAGCCACTACGTTTGTAGTAACTTGATGTAACAGTAATAAAAAACTAAAACCAGTATTTATTAGCAATGACTGAGAAATAAGTGGGTGTTTGGAGATAAAAACTATTTGTTTTTAGATTATTACATGCACACAAAAGTTCTCCATATTGAAAACTATTATCCTTGGCATCCGTGTCTCCAAAGTTCATGCCACTTTCCATTGGCAGGGAATGTAAATGTGAAGGGACACAGGTGATATACTAAATGCTTCTTTTTCCTTACCATCTAATTGAGAAATTTACAATTTTCATTACTACCATATAGCAAGACGTATATTAAAAAATATAAAACTGTAATTTACAGATAACATGATTGTATATATGAATATTTTAAAATACAAAGTATAATATAAAATTTACATGAAATTGAGCAAGATTCAAAATTATAGACCATATGAAAAAATTCCCCTATATACTTTTGTGTACAATCACAAATGTTTTTTTAAATATTGTGATATTTAACATAGATTTGAAGAAATATAAAATACCTAGAAATGAACCGAACAAAAATATGTAAGACTCCTACTCAGGAAGATGACAAAACAATATTGAAAGTAATTTGAATAAATCATTTTGTTTCGGAATACTCTTAACTATAAACATTCTAATTCTACCAAAATTGATCTATAGATTTCAAGCAATACCAATCAAAATGTGAGTGTGTGTGTATATCAGCAAGCTGACTCTAAAATGTAAATATAAAAGCACAAGGGTAGCCAAGATGAATCTCGAAGAAAAAGATGAAACAAACTGGAGGACATATGCTATTAAATATTGATAAAATAAAAAATATGCATTTAGTTTATTCCCCCAGTTTATGGAACATAGTTTCCTAAAGCCTTGTAGATAGGAACACAAGGAAAGTCTTTTGTTCTAGTAAGTCATATTTGACCTAGTTTCTGACACAGAACTCCCAAGACATTTGAAGTTTTCTGAATGTTAGAAGCCTCAGATACAGAGCTCCTAAATCCCTTCGAATGTCCTGGGTGATAGGCACATTTTTTTTTTCCTAAGGAGGGAACTATTGATGTGCTCCTATGTAGGAAATCCATGAGCCCCACATCAGCCGTGGGTACCCCGAGTTTGGTGGCAACAAAGGAATGAGAGAAAGATTAAAAGTGGGACCAGATGGCCATCACTTTACTACTCTGGAGGTGACAGTGAAGGCCCCAAGCTCTGATCATTCACACTATTCATCGATTACAATCACTTTGATCTATAGGGTAGGGGTGGAGTGAATCAGTGAGCTGGAACTGGTGTGTCATCCAAAGGATTGATAACAGTGGCAGTTTGGGAATTTCACAAAACAAGAACATGTGGTTATCTTTAGCTTATTATTTATGTACAACTGATGGAACTTGAGCCTTACAAAGAGCCTACAGGTCTGGCTACAAGATGTCATAGTGCTACGAAGGGGTTTTACATCCTTGAGCACAATGTTTATGGTAACAGCCGAGATCACCCTGCACCGGAACGTGTGGCATGGAGAGGCTTTCCTCCTCAGAGGCCTCCTGCAGCCTTCTGCAGTTTGTTGTTCCTTGTTTATATGTTACTCATAACCAATTTATGTAGGCACTCTGTAAGTCCGTTCTCCTTTGCTGCTTTCCCAACACTCCTGGATAGTCACAGGATTGGGGCTCATTGCCAGGGGAACCAACTTTGTGGTTAGAGTTAGAACTTAGAGCCCTACCCCTCACCCTCCAGGAGGGAAGAAGGGGCTGAATTTTTAAGCCCCCAAAGATGGAATTCACAGGACATTTTAACAGTACTCATTTCTTAAGGTGAATTTTTTTGCTTTTACCAGATTTAATACTCAAAACCAACCTCTTCCCTATGGAAACTTCCTTTTATTTATTTTACACTATTAGTTTGTGACCGTTTTAAAATAATAGGCTATTTTTTAGAAAGTTTTAGATTTATAGAAAAATTTATGCAAATAATTCAGATAATTCCTATATTTCACCATCCCTCCCACAGTTTCTATTATTAATATCTTACATTCGTATAGTGAAGTTGTTACAATTAACCAACTAATATTAATACATTATCACTAAAGTCTGCAATATATTAACGTATAACACTATATATGATAAATATACATTCATATTAATATATTGTCACTTTTTATACTGTAGTTCTATGGGTTTTGACAAATGTATGCTATGTATTCAGCATTATGGTATCGTACCTAATACCCTAAAAATCCCATGTCTACCTATTCTTCTCTTTTCTCCTCTCAACCACTGATCTTTTTGCCATCTCTACAGTTTTGCCTTTTGCAGAATGTCATATAGTTAGAATCATACAGTATGTAGCCTTTCAGACGGACTTCTTCCACTCAGAAATACGCATTTGAGTCTGGGCACATTGACTCTTGCCTGTAATCCGAGCACTTCGGGAGGCTGAGGCAGGTAGATTGCCTGAGGTCAGGAGTTCCAGACCAGCATGGCCAACATGGTGAAACCTTGTCTCCACTAAAAAAAAAAAAATTATCTGGGTGTGGTGGCATGCAGCTGTAGTCCCAGTTAGTCAGGAGGCTGAGGCACAAGAATAGCTTGAACCTGGGAGGTGGAGGTTGCAGTGAACTGAGATTGTGCTATTGCATTCCAGTCTTGGCAACAGAGCAAGACTCTGTCTCAAAAAAAAAAAAAAAGGAAAAAATAAATATACATTTAATATTCTATGACTTTTTATGACTTGATAACTTATTTTTGTTGCTAATAATATTCCATTCCATGAATATACCAGTTTGTTAATCCATTTTTGTATTGAAGAACATCTTGACTTTTTCCTGTTCTTGATGATTATGAATAAAGCTGCTGTAATCATTTGTGAGCAGGTTTATATGTAGATGTAAGTTTTCAACTTAATTGCGTAAATACGTAAGAGTACAATTCCTGATCATAGGTATATTCCTTTCCTGGAGCTACTAGAAAGTACGATAAACTAAGTAAATTAAACAAGATAAATTTATTATTCCACATTTCTGGAGGGTAGAAATAGGAGATCTGAGTGTTGGTAGGGTTTCTTCTAACAGTAGGAAGAAAAATGCATTCCATGAAGAATACATTGCATGCCTTCACCTTAGTGTTAAGCAGTTCAGTTGACCAGCTTTGGCACTCCTTAGTTTATGGAAGCATAACCCTGAGCCTTCATTTCCACATGGTGTTCTCCCTGTATGCATGTGTATGTTCAAATGTCTCCTTAAGGTAAGGATACCAGTCAAATTAGGGGAAAACCCTGCTGGAGTGTGACCTAATTTAGCTAATTACATCTGCAGTGGGACTATCCAAATAAGGCACACTATCTTCCCAAGTGGCTATACAATATTGCACTCCCATAAGCAATAAATAATAGTGCCAGTATTTGATACTGTCAGTTTATTATTTTTTTTTGGCTTTTAGCCATTTTAATAAGTGTACAGAAGTATCTTGTTGTTGCTTTTCTACATGCAGTTCACTAATGATAGAGGATGTTGGACATTGTTTAATGTGCTTATTTATCATCTGTATATCTTCTTGGTGGGAAGGCTGCAGAAATTTTTTGCCCATTATTAAATTTGGTTATTTGTTTCTTATGGTTGAGATTTAAGAGTTCTTTGCACATTTTAGATACAAGTTCTTTATCAGTTATGTGTTTTGCACTTATTTTCTTCCAATCTGTGTCATGTCCTTTTATTCTCTTAAGTTTCTTTCACAAAGCAGAAGTTTTTAATTTTAGTAAAGTTTTATGTCACTTGTTTCTTCCATGGATCATGATTTTGGCATTGTGTCTAACATTGTTACTCATTTATTTTTAAGATGTGACATTTTGTTTAATCTAGCATGGGCTGTGTCTGGATATTTTTGTGTTTATCTACTTTACCTTGTATATGTATTGTCCCTAGTGTTTAGTACAAAATAGGGATGCGTTAAATATGCATTCAATAAATGAATTACCTGAAAGAGATAGTGGATAAAGAATTGAATAAATAAGCAATTGAAAATGTGGGATGAGCTTCTAGTTTTGCTTTTGTATTTTTAGGGCCAAAAATACAAAGTTTTTTTGCAATAGCACTTTGTAAAATGCACTGGAAAGCTTGTGGATGTTTGAGTGTTCCTCCCATTTTGTAAATATACTCATGTTTAGTTTTGATCTCCTCTAAATTATTAAATCCTTCCAGTTTACAGATATATTCTAGGGAAATTTAATAAATTCTTCCAGATACATAAGCTATTTAGAAATGTATTTCCCATGCATTCTGATGTTTCCTGATATATGCAGAATCCTGAAACCTCAAAATATATTAATTTTTTTACACATGCTAGAATTTTTTACATTTTATTTTTTAGTTTTAAAATACTATAAAATTGATGAAAATACTATCATTTTTCAATAGATAATGAGTTTTTATACTTGTATGTGTATTTTCCATCTTGGGAATATATTTCATGTAATACAAATGAAAAATGTTACTGGATACTGCTGAGTAAACAGAAAGCCATGAATATATGTTATGAACTCAGTTTGTGAACTTATTAATAGCTGTCATGGTATAGCATAGAAATAAATTGTGCTTTTTAGTCATTATAGTTTAACTAAAGGGCTTCCTGAGTTAACTATTTGCTTCTAAAATTATTATGACTGCTTCTTTTTTTCTGAAACCCCAAAGATCAAGTTCATGGGGCATTCTTATTAGTCAACAACATTTCTTTTACTATATTTAATACAAGAAATCACCCCCTTATTTATTTAAATTTCTGTTTTGGTTTTCTTCTTTTTATCAGTCTTGGGCTTATACATAAATGTGTCACTAGAAAGAGAAGGAAATTGGCAAAATTGTAATCTCACAAAGTTTTTGTAAAATTCTGTTGTTTGTCTAATTTTATAAATTATTATATTTACATTCTTAATATCTGTCACAAATAGTCTGTAAGAGTGAAAGAAAAAATTTCCCCATTTCTAATCATAAATTTAACAGGGGCTATAACTTTACTTTTTAATTCTAGCTGATAATATACAATTGCTCTATCATTTTTTGATTATAGATAAAGTACAATTTTTCTTTGTAATTATATGTTCATTCAACATAAATTTTCAAGCATTTACACAGTATTATGGAGAAATCAAAGAAGCCAAATTTGTCATATTCATTATGACTAAGGTGTTTTAGTTACATGTATTAAGTTGATTCTTGAGAATAGTTCATGTAACACATAGGAAGCACATTCTTGGATTTTTTTGTGAATGTATATACAGACAGGAGAACAGTAGAGGAGAAAATACATGTAATATGTAATTTTAACACAAAACTACCAATGGAAATATAGAGAAGCAAATAATTGTTTTGAACTTGAAGAGATTTTAGAGGTTGTTACTTGGTCACAGCCTCAATAAATGGGTAGAATTTCAAGATTTGGAAATTGAAGGGAAAGAAATGAGTAAAGAAAGACTTACAGGAAAGACCTTGAGGCTGGGATGGGTGGTACAGTCATTTTTGTTTATGTGCATGAAAAATAACATTTAAAAATAAGATCATAAAACTATAGTTATATTAATATTGGTCAATTCTGGTTAAATTCATACAGAATGAGTTTAAATTTTATTTTTGGGATAAATATAAAATTGGAAATATCTGAACACAGAATTTGCATTATAAGATTAGTGTTGCAATCAGTGGAATCTGGCAATGAAGGCAAAAGTGAATTGGACATGGAAAATACAAACAACCATCAGGATACTGGGGAAGGAGTTCCTACACTGATAGTTCAGAGTAGGATTAAAAGTTTGGAGCAAGTTAAAGGCAATGGAAATTTTAAAAAACACAGAGAAATGTACAATATTGTCGCTATCTAATCCACTGACTTTAGTGGCCATATGTCTTTGGTACCTAAGGAAAAAAAGAGTAAAAAATAATCTAGAAATTTTGAACATATGTAATGACAGGAAGAAGTAGGGTTTGGGATCAAGGGTTTGGTAGATAAGGGAACTGCTAGCACATTTCCTTGGCCAAGTTACATTTTAATTTTCTTATTTGTTATTCTTAATAGAGCTTTGATTATTAAATAAGAAAATATCCATTAAGTACTCAGCACGGTATCTAAAATAAAATGTTTAAGATTATACAATTTTATTATTATTAGTAATATTGACTAGGGAGCAAGCAACATTGCTAACAAGTTTAGTTTTGAGTACATTAAGTGTGACATTTTACAAAAAAAATCCAAGTGAATATGTAGAGTAGGAAATACAATGTTTGCCTTTAAGCTCAAGGGAGACTTTAATCTGTAGATGTACATTTAAAAGCCATCAGCATAGGGTTAGTAGATGAAACCATCAAAGGTAGAAGTCAATAACATTTCATTATTTAAACATGTTTGTAATTCTACATTGATTTTCGATATATATTGAAACAATTAAATATTGATAAAAACTCAGAAAATCTTCAAATATTAAAATTAAGAAACTTGCTCAGATTTTAAAAATTCAATAAAATGTTAAATTTACTAGGAATAAAAATTTAAATTGTAAGAAAAGAACAAAATTCACACACCTATAATGAGCTCATTTTTGACAAAAGTGCCAAGAATATACACTGGGGAAAAGACAGTCTCTTCAATAAATGGTGTTGGGAAAACTGGATATCTATATGCAGAAGAATGAAACTAGAACCCTACCTCTCACCATATACAAAAGTCAAATCAAAATGGATTAAAGTCTTAAATATAAGACCTCAGACTATAAAACTACTTCAGGAAAACACTGTGGAAACTCTCCAGAACGTTGATCTGGGCCATAGATTTTTGAGCAATAACCCACCAGCACAGACAACCAAAGCAGAAATGGACAAATGGGATTAAATTTAAAAACTTCTGCATAGCAAAGGAAACAACCAACAAAGTGAAGAGACAACCCACAGAATGGAAGGAAATATTTGCAAACTATGTATCTAACAAAGAAGTATTTGATATCACCACAGGATGACTATAGTCAGTAACAATTGTACATTTATAAATAACTAAAAAGTGTAGTTTTATTGTTTGTAACATAAAGGATAAATGTTTAAGGGGTTGGATACCCCATGCACCATGATGTAATCCCATTTGTCCATTTTTGCTTTGTTTGTGCTGGTGGGGTATTTCTCAAAAAGATGTAGCCCAGACCAATGTCTCAGAGAGTTTCCCCAGCGTAGTCCTGAAGTAGTTTCATAGTTTGAGGTCTTAGATTTAAGAGTTTAATCCTTTTGGATTTAATTATTGTCTATGGTGAGAGAGAGTGTTTTAGTTTGATTCTTCCGCATATGGATATCCAGCACCACTTATTAAAGTGACTGTCTTCCCCCGGTGTGTGTTCTTGGCACTTTAGTCAAAAATGAGTTTACTGTAGGTGTGTGAATTTGTTCCTGTGTTCTGTATCCCGTTCCATTGTTCTATGTGTCTGATTTTATCTCAGTCCCATGCTGTTTTGTTACTGTAGCTTGTAGTATAATCTGAAGTCAGGTAATGTGATTCCTCCATTTTTGTTCTTTTTTTTTTTCTTTATTCTCTTCCTTGTTATAATCATTGTGGCCTGCATTTTTGTTCTTTTTGCTTAGGGCAGCTTTAGCTATTCTGGGCCTTTAGTGGTTCCATAAACATTTTATGGTCATTTTTGTACTTCTGTGAACAATGTCATTGATATTTTAATAGAAATTGCATTGAAATTTTAGACTGCTTTGGATAGTATAAATAGATTAATAATATTGATTCGTTCAATTCATTAACATAAGCATCTGTAGGTATGATGTATCATGTTCATTAATTTGCATATGTTGAACCATCCTTGCAGTCCAGGGATAGATCCCACTTGGTCATGATGAATGAACTTTTTAATATCTTCTTAAATTCAGCTTGCTTGTCTTTTGTTGAGGATTTTTGCAACAATTTTCATCATAGATATTGGCCTGCAATTTTCTTTTTTTGATGTGTCTTTCTAGTTTTGGTATCAGGGTAATATAAGCCTCATAGAATGATTTTGGAAGTACTCCCTCCTCCTCTGTTTTTTGGAATAGTTTGAGAAGAATTGGTATTAGTTCTTCTTTAAATGTTTGGTAGAATTCAGCAGTGAAGCCATTGGATCATTTGCTTTTCTTTACTGAAAGAAATTTTATTATGGCTTCAATCTTGTTATTGGTTATTGGTCTGTACAGGTTTTGGATTTCTTCTTGGTTCAATCCCTGATAGGTTGTGTGTGTCTATAATTTGTCAATTTCTTTTAGATTTTCTAATTAATTGGCATATAGTTGCTCATAGTAACCTTTAATGATCCTTTGAATTTCTGCATTATCAATCATAACGTCTTGTTTTTTATTCTTAATTTTATTTAGTTGGATCTCTTTTTTTCATAGTCTGGCTAAAGATTTGTCAATTTCATGTAACTTTTCAAAACACCAACTTTTTAATTGTGTTTTTCATTTCAATTTCATGTTTTTCTGCTCTAATCTTTATTATTTCTTTTCTTCTACTAATTTTGGATTTGGTCTGCTCCTACTTTTCGAAGATGCATCATTAGATTCTTTTTGCCCTATCCCATAGGTTTTTGTACATTGTGTTTCTATTATTTGTTTCAAGAAATTTTTAAGTTCCTTTTTAATTTTTTTATTTACCCACTGGTTACTCAGGAATTTACTGTTTAATTTCCGGGTGTTTGTATAGTTTCCAAGTTTCTCTTGTTGTTTATTTCTAGTTTTCTTCCATTGTGGTCAGGATGCTTGGTATTATTTCAATTTTTGAATGTTCAAGACTTGTCACCTAACATACAGTCTGTCTTTTAGAATGATCCATATGTTGAGGAGAAGGATGTATATTCTGCCGCCATTGGATAATTTGTTCTTTAAATATCTCTTGGATTCATTTGGTCTGTAGTGCAGAGTAAGTTCAGTGTTTCTTAATTTTTCTGTCTAGAAGATCTGTGCAATGCTGAAAGTGGAGTGTTGAAATTGCCAAGATTACTGTATTGGGGGTCTACATCTCTCTCTTTAGCTCTAATAATATTTGCTCTGTATATCTGGGTGCTCCACTGTTGGCTGCATATATATTTTGAATTGTTAAATCTTCTTGATGACTTCATCCCTTTATCATTATATAGTGACCTTCTTTGTCTCTTCTTATAGTTATTTTTTTCTTGTAATCTATTTTGCCTGATATAAGCACAGATACTCCTGCTTTTCTTTGGTTTCTATTTGCCTTGAATATATTTTTCCATTTCTTTATTTTTACTCTATGTGTGTCTTTATAGGTGAAGTGTGTTTCTTGTAGGCAACATATCAGTAGGTTTTGATTCTTTTCATCCGTTCAGCCAGTCTGTGACTTTTGACTGGAAAGTTTAGTTTATGTTCATTAAATATTATTAATATGTAAGGACTTCCTCCTGCCATTTTGTTATTTTTCTGGTTGTTTTACGGTCTTTTTTTCCTTCTTTCTTTCCTTCATGTCTTCTTTTAGTGAAGGTAATTCACTCTGGTGATAAGATTTTGTTTCTTGCTTTTTGTTTTTTGTATCTCCATTGTATGCTTTCTCAAGTTACTGAAACTTACAAATACTGTCTTACAACCCATTAATTTCACGTAATAACTACTTAACATTGTTTTCATAAACAAACAATTAACAAGAAAACTACTTAAAACTTTGTGCTTTAACTTCATCCTTTCACTGTTTAATTTTCCATTATTTCTATTTATATCTTATTGCATTGTCTTTGTCTTGAAAGGTTGTTATTGTTATCATTTTTGTTTGCTGCATTTTGTAGTCTTCCTCCTTAGAAAAAGATTTGCTTATTCACCTCAGTTATAATAGTATAATATTCTGTGTTTTTTTATGTACTTACTATTACTGCTGAATTTTGTACCTTCAGATGATTACTTAACATTAAAATTTGTCTTTCTGATTGAAGTTCTCCCTTTAGGGATTTGTCTAGGCTCTTCAGCACCTCTTTCAGTGATATGTAGTTAATAGCAGGTAATATGAGGGCTCATCTGATATTTCATTCTTCTAAGGGTGTTTTTTCTGTTTAGATAGTTGTTAAATATATGTCCTTTAAGTGTAGATAATCAGTGGAGCCTTCTTATTTCACCATTTTGCTCCACATTCATTCTCAGGAAACTTTTAAATATAAAAATAAAATTGCTGTTTGAGAATTATTCAGATACATATATACACCCATCTAAAAAATACATATGCACAGCCTAAAAAACCATGCACACTTTACATATGCAAAGCCTAAAAATATTAAATATGACTAGATTCCAGCTAGATGAAATATAACATGAAGTTTAAAGAAAGAATATCAGTTGAAGGGAAGATTTTTCATTCATTGCTTAAACCATTCAATCACATAGTGCCCATACAATTACTGTCTAAGTGAAAGGAATTGTAGTTAAGAGATTTTTAGCATTCCAGTTTCATTGATGAGACCATCCCACTCTCAGCTAGATGTCATAATTAGCTGGTTAGTTTCTCCTCCCGCATTCTAATCTCATACCTGACAAGCATCTACCCCAGTAGAAATTGGCTTTTGTCTACATCCAGCTGGTGTGGTTATGCAATCCTACCCCCTGCCCTCACCTGGGATAGGCAGATTTATTATAAATCAATTAAACAGAATCATGACTTAATGTATATGTTATTTCATCTTTGGTGTACCCCCTTGAGAGATGAGCTCTTCTCAAGGTGCTAATAAAATCAGGTGTCTCAGATTTTGGGTCAAGAAACCACAGTAATTGTGCAAAGTTCTGATCTGTGAAATGTGATAGAAATCACCAACCCTTTCAACATCTAGAGATTTCTCCTAATTATGTGTCTTTCATTCTCCATTTTAAGCTTGTACATAGTACAACCTGCTTTATTTTTGCTGACAATAATAGTACTTATATTACTTGAGTTATTGTTAGAATGACTACAAATTCTCAGTTCTCTATTTAATAATGGCTGAAAACTAAGAATAGAGGCTAGAAGGGCTAGATCATACTAATTACTGTTTTAAAACTTGGCCAAGCTCATCAGAAGCTAGATGACTTTATTTTATTTGTGTATGTTTGGGTGGTGTATCATTTCTCTACCTTTTACTTTTTAAAAAACTCTAATTTAAAAAATTCTTAAATCACTAATAATCTTTTCATATTTCACAACAAATATTGAAGATCATCCCTACTCATAAATTTTTATAAGTCATTTTTCAAACGTTTAGTATAATTGGTGAAGAATTTGAGGAGGAATACGGTCTGATCACAGGTCCCCAAATTCTCTCTCACACCAAATAGTCCATTTTTGGAGAAGCTCAAAACTCAAAGTGTCTGTTTCCATCATCTTTGAGGCAAAAGATTTTGCCAAGTTTTTCATGGAGAGTCAGCAGACAGGTGTCTTTCCTGCCTTACCTGAGTACTACTTGTCACTCAGCTGAGTCTACTGGAGGAGGTATCTTTCTGCTTAGAGATCATGGGCGGTCATTGGCTGACCCATCTTACTGTGATGAAACCTGTTATGTCCTATTGCTTTACTTGATATGACACATATCAACCAGCTCCTGCATTTCATATGGCCAATAGAAAAAAAAATTTAATTTGCAATTTTTTAAGGCTTACATATTTACTTTGTGTTTAATGAAAAGATAGAGTTTCCAAAAACATAAGAACATAAGCCTGAGAAACCTAAATAGTTAATGCTTGATGCATATATGATATATATCATATATACTTCAGTATGTGTGATATGTATATAGTATATATATGATATATATATAGTACATATGTGAAATATATCTACTTTGTCTCTTTTGTTGCTGCTTTTTTCAATATGCAAGGGCTGGTAAATTTTATTCCTGTACCTGCCAGTATCTTCCACAGTGACAAATGCTAGTTGGGTTATACTCACAGTAGTTAGAATTTAGTAAATCAAAATTAATTCATCCACTTAAGTAACAATTCTAAAGATAGTGAGGATTTTCCTCTCATTATTAAAATGTTTCTGTCCCAGAAAATGAGAAATGAGTTTCTGGTATTGTGAAACCATTTTTTCCCCTAAGTGTTCTCCTCTATAATTAGAGTAATTTATTACATATTTACTTTCATTTACATTTGTCAGTAAATGGAAGACTTACTGAGTTACTGTGATATGTGAGTTAACCAAGGATTAGACATGCATGATAAGTTTGTTTTCAATTTACACATTTGTAATAACGTTCTGTACATTTCTCCTTCCTAGTACTTGTAGACATGGTTATGGTATCTATTAGTTCTTATTTAATAAGATAATGTGATAATTACTACTTTACTTGGCACAATTTAGCATTTCTGAGCTATTTATAGTATCATTAGGGAGAAAATAACAAAAATTTGACTAAAATGTGTTTAATTTGCATTTCTCCTTGACATTAAAGAAGGTTATAGTTTTATCTTTACTACATTAAAATATTTTGTTTTTCTGTTCTCACAAATGAAGTAGAACTTTGATATCTTCCTTTACAAAATATAAATTAGTTAAGAAACACTAATTCAAGTTAAATGCTGAATGCTTGCTAATCTCCCTATTCTTTACTCTGGAATATGAAAACATTTCTCCAAATGGAATTCTATACTATTTCCCAGCTGCTTATAAACATTATGTCTATGCTTCTAAAAGTTCAAAACTATTCTCTTTATGAAATACCTTCTAAATTTTTTAGAGGCTTACACATTTACTTGGCATTTAATGAGAAGACAGAGTTTCCAAAAAAGTAAACTTGAGAAATCTAAACAGGTTGAAACTGAAATTCACTTGAAATTCACTTATTTATTTATTCTCCAGTCTAACACGAAGTGTTCTGTTAGGCAGAAGAGAAAAAAAAATACAGAAGCATGTGTATTCACAGAAATCAAGACAAGAATGTGTTTTCAAGAAAACGTTGTCACCTGTGAACAGTACTACTGAGAAATCAAGTAGAAGGTCACTCTTTAATGGTCATGATTTTGTAAAATGGAAAAGTTGTTAGTGACCTTGAAAAGAGCAGTTTCAAAGGAACAGAAGCATAATCTGAGTGAGTGAGAAGAAATTAGTGAATCAGTGAATACAGATAGTTCCTTGGGTCAGTGGAGCAAGTGGAGTCAAGGGAGTTTTTGCTTTTGTTTTATTTATTTGCTTGCTTGCTTTAATAAAAGAGAAACCAAAATCAGCTCTAGTTTTGATCATATATACCATCCTTCTTTGTATCATACTATGAAAAGAACACAAGGACCTCAAAGAAATTAGTTTCAATTGGACTCTGCTACTAAATCTGTCATCTTAATTGTGATACATTCCCTTAATCTCAAGTTCTGACGTAAAATGACAGGGTTAAATGTCTATATTCAACATTAAATGAGCCTCCACATTGACATCATTTGTGATTTTGAAATAGATGTGCCTACTCACAACTCTGTCAGTTACTTTATTTTACTAAATCTCAATGGCTTTTGAGACCCTTCCCGAAGTAAGGCAGGAGGTAAGGGAATGGAAGGTTTGAGACAAAAACATTTTATATAAGACTGTTATAAATAGGGTTCCTCAAGTGAACTTTTGGGTTAAAGGATGTAAACACTAGGGTTATTGAATACAGATGTCAAATTATTCACTCAAAATAATGAACACTTTTCTTGGCAACATGGACTGAATGAATCTCTTTAAATCATACAGTAGTTAATACAGATTATAATTATTAAAATATGTAGTAATAGCAACAATATGCTTTCCTTCATGAACTTCTGTATGTTTGATTACTAATGTGGCTAATATTTTTCTGTATATGTACCATCTATTGTCTTCCATGTAAAAATGAAAGATTCAGATTCTTTGTCCATTTATTTTAGGATTTTGACATTTTACTTATTTTATGAGGTCTTTATAGGCAAAGGCTATTTGCTAAACTGTCCTCTCAAATTGCTGTGAGAGAATTAACTATTAAGGATGGGTTGTTGCTTTTAATGAATAAGTACTCACTAAGATGATGCACAAGAGCCATACAATGTTTCTTCCACAAAACAGAGAAATTTCTTTCAGATCTCAAAAATAAGAAAAATTGTGCAGCCTCTGAATGGTTGATATATTTTTATCCACTGGATATGAATACTGAAGCTGATTGATTACTCTTATTTCTTTAAGAAGCTAAGAGTTTAACTTATGGACTGTCATAAGTTATTGCATAGAATATTATGATATTTTTCTTCCACTTCTATTTTTAGGATTAGTATATTTTCCATTAACTTCGACCTTTCAATTTGTTACTCGTTATGTTATAATAATGTGCATATTTCTATAAGACAGCTCCAATCCCACTGTTTTTTTTTATTTTTGAAAGAAAGAAAAAGGAAAGAAAGAGTGAAAGAAAGAAAAAAAGAATGTAAGAGAGAAAGAAAGAGGAAGAGAAAGAGGGAGAGAGAACAGGATTCTTGTTCTATTGTCCAGGCTAGATTGCAGTCTAAAAACGGGTATTAAAAACCTTTTATGCCAATAATTGTGCTTAACAATGGAGACAGGAAGGAATAAGAGACGAAAATAACAAACAAGCAGCCAATCAATATTTTATTTAAACCTGTGAAATGCTATGCAATTGCTGAGGAGTGATTTACTTCCAATTATATGGTCACTTTTAAAATAGTTGTAATGTGATACTGAGAAAAATGTATGTTTTGTGGATTTGGGGGTGGAGAGTTCTGTGAATATTTGTTAAGTTTACTTGTTCCAGGTCTGAGTTCAAGTCCTGGATATCCTTGTTAACACTATTTTTAATTTATTCTCTCTTATTATTTCATTGCTTTATAATACAGCTGGGAAATGTTTTGCTCATTTCTTTACATGTCTAACACCAGCCTCCATTTAGAAGTGAGTCCTTACAAGGGCTTGATCATGTTTATCTTATTCCCTTACATTTTTTCCAGCTCCTATGATCAGAAAACTCACTGAAAGCCCATTGAATGAATTGATGTTTCACAGCACTGAGTACAGAATCTTACACATAGTAGACAATTGACCAATGTTTGTTGAGGGTATTAGAAACTCTAAGACAATTCCCCAACCCTGCACCCCCACCCCCACCAAAATAGCTTTCATTCATTCATCCAGTCAGTCAGCAAACATTAACTGAGCAAATACCAGGTACATGTACAGAGTCAACGAGGCAGTATTCCTTATCTCAGTAGACAGAGAAGCCATTGAGCCAGTTGCTTCAGTGCAAATCCCTGGTTTCATCCTTGATTCCTCTCCTTCTCAATGCGCACTCAAACCGTCAGCAAATGCTATTGATTCTCCCTTCAAAGTATAAACAGAATCCTTCCACATCCTGTCACCTCTACCACAACTCCCCTGGCCCAGAACGCCATGATCTCTCACCTGGACAATGACAACTAAATGGTCTCTCTGCTTCTGCTTGTGCCCTGCTACATTCTACCCTTCACAAGGCAAGCAGGATATTTGTTGCAGCAACATAAGCCATATTATACCCTCGCCCTGCTTAACCCCTCCAATGACCTGCAGTCCATACTACAATGAAATCCACATCATAGCTTGCAAAGCCCTATGGGATCCATCTTTTGCTCACCTCCCTGACCCCATTACCTCACCCCTTGTCCCTGCTTTCTCTGCTGCAGCCACACTGACAACTTGCTCTTCCTCAGACACCCCAGGCATTTCTCACCTTTGCATTTTCTCTTCACTCTCTCCAGAATGCTTTTCCCTGATAACTGCGCGGTTCTTTCCTTCACTTCAATCACATCTCTCTTCAAAAGTCCAAAACTGGTCCCTGGTTTTTTTTTTTTTTTTTTTTTTTACTAAAACAGCTCCCCCATCAGGACGTCTTGTTCTTATCCAAATTTATTTTTCATCTTAGCATTTACAACTACTTAACACAGTTGTTTGTGTTTCTACAACCTATTGGAAGCATCATGAGAGCAGAGTCTTTAATTGATTTATTCACTGTCACATTCCTCAGCACACAGGAGTTTTTTGTATGTAGTAGGCACTCAGTAAGTAGTTGTAAAGAGAGAGAAGGAAGAAAGAAAGGAAGAAGGAAGGGAGGAGGGAAGGAAAAAGTAAGGAAAGAAGGAGGGATAGAAGGTGGAAGGAAGAAAGGGGGAGGAAGGAGGAAGAGAGGAAACAGGGAGGGAGGAAAGAGGGAGGAAGGAAAGAGGAATGGAGAAAGGAAAAAGGAAGAAATGAAAGAGGAGGAAATAAAAAAGGGAAGAGGGAGGGAAAGGGAAGGAAGGAAGGAAGAAAAAGAGGAAGGGAGGAAGAAAAGGAGGAGGGAGGGAGAAAGGCAGGCAGGCAGGAAGGAAAAAAGGGAGGAGTCAAAGATTGAAAAATGAGATGAATGCATGAATACAGAAGTGAATGAATAAATGATTGAGACCCAATCCCTGCCACCCAAATGCTCACAGCTCCCCATTAAGCTCCCTCAGAAGTCCCTAGTCAGTCCAATGGAACCCACTTTGCCTGCACTCATTCAGGGGGCAGCACTGCCCTTCCTTTCTCCACATTTCTCCCTTTGTCCCCCTCCTCTCTCCCAACCCCACCTCTGCCTCCCATGTTACAGATTAAAAGCAACAGCCAAACTGGCATTTACTGACTGTCAAACACCTCTCTGAGTTTCCTCAGAACAAACAGACTCAGCCAATGTTTTTGTTTGTTTTCTTCCTTTTTCTAAGCTGCTGAGCTGTCCCTGGAATTGTGTAAGAGGTCACACAGAGGGACTGTCAACAGCTCCCTAATGTGGGCTCTTACCCCAGAAAGGGGGTCCAGGTTTTACAGGCCTAAGCGCCTGGGCAGGAACACACACACACACACAGGCTGCTGTTTGTTTTCTCCAACAGCTCTGGATTTCCCCCTTGGGAGAGAGGAAGCTTAAAACACAGAAGGCCCCCTTCTCTAATTAGACATGAAAAACAGTTTGGATAAGCAGAGGCACGTCACCCAACTGCACAATCCCTGCACAACTCCTGGAGAGCAGAAGGGTTGAAGGCTTTGAGGAATTTTTTTTTCCACTTTGTTTTTAACTTTTAAGTTTTACGATAAAACATTTCATGTATTTTATATCACATAATGAAAGCCAAGAGTCTCTTATAACACTTTTCATTCCACATCTCCCAAAAAGAAAGTTTGTTGTTCAATCATGCATTCATTTATCCATTCAACAAATATTTATGGAGTGCCTACGACGTGTCAGACACTGTTCTAGCTTTTTGGGAGTGCAACAGCAAGTAAAAGCAGACCTTTGCAGAAAGTTTCTCTGTGCAGCCAAAAAATTAAAAAATGATCTATCACAAATAGGGGAGAAACTGGTCACATCTGTGTCATCTCACATAACCCTCACAGGATGATTGTACTAGACACACTGTTTGTGGGCTTCATTTTCCTCTTTTTGTTTGTTTTGTTTTTGAGATGGAATCTCACTCTGTCACCCAGGCTGGAGTGCAGTGGCTTGGTCTTGGCTCACTGCAACCTCCACCTCCCAGGTTCAAGTGATTCTCCTGCCTCAGTCTCCCAAGTACCTGGGATTACAGGTACGCACCACTAGACCCAGCTAATTTTTTGTATTTTTTTGTAGAGACAGGGTTTTACCATGTTAACCAGGCTGGCCTTGAACTCCTGACCTCGTGATCCTCCCGCCTCTGCCTCAGAAAGCACTGGGATTACAGGCATGAGCCACCATACCCAGCCCATTTTCTTTATTTAAACATATATCTTGAGTTCTTTTCCATATCAGATCATAAACTTCTACCTTATGCATTTCAGAAGCTGCGTAGTGCTCCATTGTTTAGCAGTACCATAATGTATGGAAGGTTCTCTGTAGCTGGATGCGTGGGTTGTTTCCAAGCTGATTTCTAGAAGTGAGATTGCTTGAAAAAAGGAAAGGGTTGGAAAACTGACAGATATGGCAGAAGGAGCTAAAGACTTTGAAAAGTGAAGGGTTAACTTGGCATCTACCCTGAGTTTCACAGGCTCCCTCCAGCTCATCTTAAAAGTAAAGAGGGTTTTTCCTAAGACACCTGGGGAGTTGAAGAGGTCACGGACATTTACTGGACATAAACGTATGCCCAACCTTAGGCAGCCCTGATTTTCACTTGTCTTGCTGGATGGTAATTGTCTGGTAATATATTGGTTTCTGCCATGAGACCATGGGCTTCTGAAAAGCCAAGGACTTATCTTTCTAATGCCTGGAATAGAACTGGAGTCAGAGAGTACTCAGTAAAAGGTTGCTGAAGGATTAATTAATTTGAAAGGAATGAGTGAGATATCTATCCAAAGGACAAGAAATTATTACATAAAACGATACCATCACTTGAATGTTTATTGCAGCACTGTTCCTAATAGTAAAGACATGGAGTCAACCTAAGTGTCCATCTGTCCATCAATGGATGATTGGATAAAGAAAATGTAGCACATTTTACATATATATATACATATATATGCACACACACACAATATAGTACTTTATATATATAGTACTATAATATGTAGTACATATAACATTTTAATATATAATATTACTATATAAAATGTACTACATTATATATATATAAAGTAATACACACACACACACACACACACACACACACACACACCCCCCATGGAATACTACTCAGCCATAAAAATAATGAAATCATGCCTTTTGCAGCAACACAGATGGAACTGGAGGCCATTATCTAAGTGAAATAACTCAGAAACAGAACGTCAAATATCACACGTTCTCACTCGTAAGTAGGAACTAAATGATGTGTATGCACTGACACAGAAAGTGGAATAACAGACACTGGAGCTGGGAAGAGTGGGAGGGTAGGACTGTGGTAAACTACAAAAAATCACCTAATGGCACAATGTACACTATTGGTGTGATGGCCATACTAACAGCTCAGACGTCAGCACTACACAATATATCCAAGTAACAAAAATTCACTTGTACTCCCTAAATTTATAAAAGAAAAAAGTAAAAATAAAATTAAAATTAAAAAAAAAAGAGAAAAACGAAAGGATGAATAGACAGATGCTGAAGGGATAGATAAATGGGTAGGTGGATAGAAGAATAGAAGGACAGACGCATGTATAAATGCATGGATGGATGGATTTAAAGTGGATAGATAGGGCCAGGCACAGTGGCTCACACCTGTAATCCCAGCGTTTTGGGATGCCGAGATTGCCAGATCACTTGAGTTCAGGAGTTTGAGACCACCCTGGTCAACATGGCCAACCCCCATTGCTACGAAAAATTAAAAAAAAAAAATATTGAACCTGGAGGCAGAGGTTGCAGTGAGCTGAGATCACACCACAGCACTCCAGCCTGAGCAAAGGATTGAGACTCTATCTCAAAACAAAAAAGTGAATAGATAGATGTATAGATGAATAGATACTTAAAAATATGGAGGAATAGTTGAATGACTATACAGATGAATTGGTGAATGAATGAATGAACATGTAAGAAGTGAGCACATGAGTAAGTGAACGAGAGAGAGGGTGAATGGATAGACAGATGATGACCAACAGATAAATTTACAGTTAACAAATTATAAAGATGATGACTTAGCAAGATAATTAAGAGATTATTGCAGAATTTCCCATAAGATTCATTTTAACAATAAACTCCTTGGATACATTAAACATTATCATTTGGTTTGCACATTGCTTGTGAGAGACACACCAAATGTGATTCGTGAACCCAACTGCAGCCCATTCTAGATCTTAGTGCTTAGTTCACCATGGGAATCCAACGCATAGTAATTAATGAAGGTAATGAATAAGAAGGAAGAGGTTATAGGGCTCTTAGGGCACCAGATGTAATGCCCATTACCAACACCTGCCATCCAACATCTAGAACAGAGGGAATGTGATATCAGGGACTTTTTGGGCCTGGAAAATCACTGCCTAAAATTGCCTCCTTCATAAAGATACATCCTCCTGTCCAGAGTGTTTAAATGCCCAAGCCATCATCAAGGAATGAAAAAGCCCCACCTGTCTTCATAGGTGGCACATAGAGCCATCTTTCCAAAATCAACAGAGATTAACAAGTCACTCCACTTTCAATCAATGCATCACCAGACTTCTGTCCCAACTTGTCTGTCAAACCCCTTTGACTTGACCAGGAGCCTTTGGGTCTCCTGATCCCTTGCCCCAGCTCTCAAAGGCCATCAGTTAAACAAACCACCTTGGGAGCCATCAGCACATCTTCCAAGGCAAACAAGGCTTGGCCCCAGTGAGGTCAGCAGCAAGGAGGGTGAGGCAATTAAGCCAGTGTGTTTGTCTGCAACTGATCTCCTGCTGCTGTTTTGACAGACAGCCACTGGGGCAGGAATTGAATCCCTTGTTTCTATAAAAAGGAGCAAGTAATATTCATCAAGCACCTGCTCTGTGCCAGGTATTCTGCTGGGCTTAGGATAAAATGTACCATTTTATCTTAAGAGGCGGCAATTTTCAGATGAGAAAACAGAGGCTCGGAGAAGTGAAGTAGCTTACCAGGTTACACAGCTATCAAGTGGTAGAACGAGGATTTAAAGTTAGGTCTGCCTTTTGCTAAAGCCGTTTAGAAAAATATATTGTGACTTGTGCCTGAAAGTACAAACAATGAGAACTGTCCTCCAATTTGGTGTCCTCATGGTGGAAGTTTTCAATATCAGTGCCTATGAAAGCATTGTTTAATCAAAATAAGAAATATGTCAAATAATGAGGTATTCCATGCCCAGAGAAGAGAGAAAGGGAAACTGATCATTTTCAAGTGTCACAATGGCCCAGGAACCCAAGCCCTACCCTCGTGGAGCTTTCAGTCTAGTAAGGAAAGGAGCTACCAAGCAAAGACTCAAACAAATATACCTGGAACTATAAACAATGAAAGAAAAGTCCAATGGACAATGCTAATATGCAATGGGGGATCCTGATGTTATTTTGGTTTCAACAGTGCTTCAAGAGGAGTTGAAATTGGAAACGCAAGTAGCTATCAGTCAGATTAAAACACCTGGAACCAACTCAAATGCCCATCAATGATAGACTGGATAAGGAAAATGTGGCACATATAAACCATGGAATACTATGCAGCCATAAAAGGGATGAGTTCATGTCCCTTGCTGGACATGGATGAAGCTGGAAACCCATCATTCTCAGCAAACTAAGACAAGAGCAGAAAACCAAACACCACATGTTCTCACTCATAAGTGAGAGTTGAACAATGAAAATACATGGACACAGGGAGGAGAACATCACACACCAGGGCCTGTCAGGGGGTGAGGGACTAGGGGTGGAATAGTATTAGAAGAAATACCTAATGCAGATGATGGGGTGATGGATGCAGCAAATCACCATGGCATGTGTATAACTATGTAACAAACCTGCACGTTCTGCACATGTACCCCAAAACTTAAAGTAGAAAATAAAAATTAAAAAAAGATCATCTCAGAGAATGAGCAAAGTCTCTGTGGCACAAAACATCACGTGACACTTGAGGCAATGGGAAGAGGCTAGAGTGGCTGGAGCAGAGAGATGAGAAAAGACTGGGAGTTCTTCAGGCTCAGATCATGCAGAGTCTAGCAGGCAACTGAAGTGGACACAGAGATACACTTAGATCCCTCTTTAAGAAAAAAATGTGCTCCAGTGCTGACCATGCTGTCATCCATCAACCCCTTCAAGGAGTCCTCCAGTAGCAGAGAGCAGCTTTGCAGGCACACCTCTTCTCAGAGATACCCACCTACCATGCCTGATTCTTCATTGGAAATATAAAGATCTGGCCATCCCAGTCCAATGAGGGACAACCCTAAAGAGCATTCTAGCTCCAGAGCTCCCCATGGGGCTGGCCCAGGCTGTTGTCAACTGCATCCCTGTTCACTTCTGTTCATACCCACTCCTGCTCCTTTCCCTGCCTTTCCACAAGGATTGATGCCAAGAACACAGCTGAAACATCCTGTACACTAGACTCCATCTCAGTGTCTGCATTCAGGGAAATTCCAAGCAAAGCCCATGGTAAAGAGCTCAGCTTGCATCATAAGAGCAAAGAGACTCAAGGGAGGTTTTAAAGAGAAGGTGGGGCAATCCCATTTGTATTTTCCAATGTAGAAATGGCTGCTGCCCCCAGGTCTCCCACAATCAAGCATCTTAGACCCTGGAGTCTTCTCCAAATTGGTACATAAGGAGAGAGATGGCAGAGCATATATGTCTCTTGACCCTGAGTAACTCTTAGTGCTAAGCCCAGCCAAGCCAGACCCTAGACTTGTTGAGCACAGAGAAGTCCCTTACCCACTGCTGGGGACACGGAGCTGGGAGGTCACAAGGGGTCAACGAGGCTTACATCCAATTGCCCACCCTTCTCTCAAGGTTATTATCCAACTAACCTTTCACATCGAGGCCAGATGAGCCATCATCCACTCAGTCATGCAAAATCATGTTGATATCGCCACTCCCGTGCTTCACCAGTTGGTCATGCTATCTGTCTTTGGAATGTATTGTATTCAATCTGTCCTGCTACCAGCTACTATAAGGACACCAGCTAACAGAGCACTTTCTACATGTCAGGCACTGCATAAGAGTAGTTTTATGTGGATTATAGATTATAAAAATCATAAATTATGAAACATTTCATAGAGCATTTTACATGAACTATCTCATTTACCCCTCAAATGACTCAATGACATTAGTACCATTATTAGATCTATTTTGCAGATGAGGAAACCAAGACTAGGGGAGCTTAAGTAACTTTCTCAAAGCCATGCAGCTATTATAGTAAGTATAAAAATGTTGATATAGATGCAGACGTACTGGTCCCATGGCCAAGACCCTCAGCCAATACATTTGGCTCCTCTTAGTCCTAATGCTCTTTTCTGGACTATTCCTCCAGCCTCCTACCTTTCCTCCTCTCCCATCTGTTTCTGTCCCCATCTCCCATCCTCCATATGCTCTGGAACCAGCATTCTAAAGTCTAGAAAAGAAATATAATCTGAGTATGCCTCCCCTACTTAAAAATCCTGGACAAATAACCAAATATTGTAGAGGCATTAAAATAATACTTACAAATAAAGTTTACTGACATGGGAAACGTTTTGGGATATATGTTTAAGGGCATACTATTTAATAATGTGATCTAAACTACAGAATAACATGGATAGGAAGATAGTAACACCCTAGAACATGATGAGTGGTTGTGAGGTGTTTGGGGCTTAGGGATTTAGAACCTCAGATTACAAGCTATCCCCAAAGTGGATGTCCAAAGATATAACATACACAAGGACTATGTATAATTTGAAAGGACCAAATTAATCCGCAATACACATTAGATGGCTGGATGAAAAAATGGATGGATGAACTGTTTGAAGCTAGATAGTGACAGGGTCCACTTAGCATTTTGGAAAGAGCTATCTATACTCACCATTCATCCGGGAAACTCTCTAAACCCTACTCTTTAGAGGAATTTGCCCATAGGTGTTCAACAGGTGAGTTCACAAAGATCTTATTAAGCAGAAAATACCACCTATAAAAGGTGAAAGCACAGTTTTGCTTTGGGTAAAAGAAAGGATATCAGGGGCCATTGATAGGAGGCCCTGAAGAACTTCTAAAATAGCCTTTCTTGATTGGAAGCTGCCAGACAGCATGTTCCCGTGACAACAAGGGATATGGGGGAGACAGAAGCCTGGTTTTTTGCAGCCTTGGGCTCCGTCCCGAGCTCAAGAGCCCACGCTGTGAAGGAGAAACACAGTTGTTCGTGGGCAACACAACTTGCTAGTTCAACACAAGTTGGATGCAGTCATTGTCTGCAGAAACTTCTTTTCTATATTCACTTCCACAAAACATTTGTGTGCCTGCCTCAAGGCTAGGTATTTGAGAATAATGTCTAAGATATGGCCCTTCTTCTCCAGCACCTCTGCTGAAGATGGGTCATCATTTCTGAAAAGATAATTTAAATAGACTATGGTAAGTGCAATTCATTTTTTAGATATAATCTCCAAATCCATAGGAAAACAGTACAATCTATTCAGATAAAATTGGGATGCAAAATTGTTTGGCATATGGTAGGTACTTGATAATATTGAGTCAATAAATGAACTAACCATCTAGAGCAGAGACAGATTGTCTGCTCACCAAACTCACTTCTTGTTCCTCTCGGGTAGACACTAAGATGGTATTTGCCAGCCTCTCTTTGAGGTAGCCATGTGACAGAGTCTGGCCAATGGCATTTGGCAGAAGTGGTAAGTGTCACATCCAGGTTTGGCCCATAAAAAACTGCCCCTGAGGTCCTCTTGTGGCAAAACAGAGAAACTGGGGCCTTAGAGGAGGATAGAGTCACAAGATGGAGGGACCCTGGGTCTCTCAATGACCACAGAGAAGACATCCCGTTAACTAGAACCACCCACTTGACCTTTAGAGTGAGATGAATGAAATTCCAGTGGGTGAAGCCACTCAAGCGTCGAGGTTATTGGTTACAGCAGCAGGCTTATCCTGCCTGATCCTATGCAGATGCCTCCCTACCCACTGCCCACTTTAGGACCTGAGCTAGCAGAGGCAGAACCCTCCTATGAATCAAAAAAGACACCACTCCCTCCCTGCTAACCCTGTCCTCTGTCTGTCCATTTTCCATCTAGACTGATATTTTCCCCAAACGTTAAGCATTCTTGTATTACTTCCACGACTTTTGTAACATCTCTGTACCACCTACACTATGATACTTGATGACTGTCTTTATGCCAACTTGCTTTGTTGTTAAATATATTTATTTCAGAAGGCTACAGTAAACTTTATGTAGCTACAGTAATTGGAAATTTATTTAGAGTAAAATCCTTTAATCTAAATAGAAAGTCACCTTAAAAACAAAGACAGCATGGCATGGTGGCTCATGCCTTTAATCCCGGCCCTTTGGGAGGCTGAGGCAGGAGGACAGCTTGAGCCCAAGATTTCAAGGCCAGCCTGGGCAAGATGGTGAGACTCTGCCTTTACATAAAAAGTAAAAGATAAAAAAAATTAGCCGAGTGTGATGGCACATGTCTGTGGCCCCAGCTACCCAGGAGGCTGAGGTGGGAGGATCGCTTGAGCCTGGGAGGTTGAGGCTGCAATGAACATGACAGGGCCGCTATACTCTAGTCTGAGTGACAGAGCAAGACTCTGTCTGAAATAAATTTAAAAGATAAAGACAAAGAATACAAAATATTGTTGCTAAATTCTGGTTGGATGATTCTGATGGGGGCCCAAGGCTTGAAGAGTGCTCTCTTTCTAAGAGAGGTTTGCAGGTGTTGGGGAGGAAGTAAAGAAGTATTAGTATCCAACTGCAACTTGCCACCTGAAGAAATCTAAAGGTATGAGTAGAATAAGAAAAAAGGAACACATTTTTCATGGTGTGATTTAATGTTAGATAATATTCTGAACTTGTGCCTCTCCCGCATAAGGCTATTTTGTTCTGGGAGACCAGTGAGATGAACTATGGTCAGTTTCTGGGTCCTAAATATAGGCTTAGATTAAATATTGGCATCTGGAAGGTCTTTGGCATTTTGTTTGTCACCCTGGGCTTACCCTGCCCCACCTCTATTGGCCCTGGCATGCAGGTTTTCAGAGCTTCTGGAGCCTTCTGTTTTTTGTTTTTTGTTTTTTTTGAGACAGAGTCTTGCTCTGTTGCCAGGCTATAGTGCAGTGGCACTATCTCAGCTTACTGCAAACTCTGCCTCCCGGGTTCAAGTGATTTTCATGCCTCAGCCTCCCAAGTAGCTGGGACTACAGGCATGTACCACCGCACCTGGCTAATTTTTGTATTTTTAGTAGAGACAGGGTTTCACTGTGTTGGCCAGGCTGCTGTCAAACTTCTGATCCACCCACCTTGGCCTCCCAAAGTGCTGGGATTACAGGTGTGAGCCACTGCACCTGGTCACCTTCCTATTCTTGGTTAGAAAACTAGGAAGTGCTCCCAGGTAGGATCACCCCTGCTCATTTCTCTTTGTTGCCACCATTAATCCGCTCCAAAGTCCTTTTCTCCACACCTTCCCTGTCCTTTCTCCATGCCACCCTTCTATCAGGAAACTGAACTTGGGGGTACCAAAGATGCTCTGCTCTAGTACATAGGTCCCATGACTATGAGGAAAATAGAAACACACACATGCACACAGTAGACATCCGAGTGCTACCCAAAGAAGGAAGAGGGGTGTGCATTGTGCGTGTGTTATATGTGTGGTGTGTATTGTACATGGTATTTGTGTTATATGTGTTGTGTTATATGTGTGAAGGGTGTTTGCAAATGCCCCTTCCAGTCTGCTTAACTAGTAGTTATTATTAGTTATTATTTTAATGATTTTACAATTTGATCTGCACAGAATGAAGTATGCATTTGTAAAAGGTCCTCAAAGTCCATTCCAATACTTAAAATAACAATATTTCTAAATATTTGCATTAAATAATTATTGTTATTATTGTTCCACAACTCTGCCAGAAACTCCCCAGCTAATCAGCTATATATCCTTAGATGAGTTGCATTGCCTGTCTGGGTTTGTTTCCTGACCTATAATATTTCATCCGGGTGTTCCTTGCAGCTACATCCAGCCCTAAATATTTCTGTCCTTATCATTCCACAAGGTATTTACAAAAGTCACTACTGCTGGGAAGACAGCATAGAGCTCTGTCACCTACTAGCTATGTGTCCTTGGGCAAGAAACTGAGCTACTCCGTCCCCCAGTATTCTCCACTCTGTAAATACAGATCATGACAGTCACTACCTGGTTAGGCCATAGAGAGGATTAAATGAGTTAATCCATGTCAAGCATTTGGTGGGCCGCCTGGTATAATGCAGTCCTGAGACACGAGTGCTGGAACCCAAGCTGAGTGACTTCTCTATGACTTAGTTTCCCTAGCTGTCAAGTGGGGGTGCTATGGTGCATCCCTCATGAAGCTGTGTGAGGACTGGGTTAATAGCAGTGACTGGCATGTGGTCAACTTGCCATGTGAAGTAGCCGTTACTAACTGTTGCTGTTGCTATTATTCCCAGACAGTGTCCTGAGACCAGATGAGACACCCTCAGCAGGTGAGAGGGCTCCTCCTACAGGGGCTTAGATTCTCTCAAAACTGGAACGTTCAGAACTCCAGAGAAAGGTGGGGCTGATTTGCAAAACCACTGCAACAGGGCTCTGCCTAATTCCCAGTCACCGGGCAGCCCTGGAAGCTTGGAAGGCAAGCGGGGAGGAGAAGGGGGAGGAAAGGAGGGTAAAACTGGTAAGCAGGAAGGGCTTCGAGTTCATCATTGCCACTCTGAAGATTACAGGAAGACTAATAGGGCCCCAAGGCCTCGGGGATGAACAAATACGATCTTTGTGATGCGCCTTTGTTGAGTAACCAGGGCAAACTCTCTCTGTGTGTCTGTCTTTCTTCCTTTTATTCCACTAATGAAAGAGAAAGAGGAGAAAGATTTCCCTTTAGAAAATCAGAAGACAAGGAGAAAACATTAAATACCGAAACCCCAGAGGGCATCTTCAGCATCTACCCACACAAGGCAAATTCCTTGTCTCTCTAAATCCTTCCAACAGTTCAGTGGGCCAGGTGTTGATGGCTAAGTGAATGATTGTCACGCTGGAGATGAACAAGTTCGGGTTGGCTCTCAGGACCCATAGGTGTCAGAGCCAGAGACAGAGACAAGCCCTGTACTCAGTGATGTTCTAAGGCAGGGATGTCCAATCTTTTGGCTTCCCTGGGCCGCACTAAAAGAAGAAGAATGATAGCTGATGGGCTAAAAAAAAAATCTCAATGCTTTAAGAAAGTTTACAAATTCGTGTTGAGCCATATTCAAAGCTGTTCTGGGCTGCATGTGACCCGTGGGCCTTGGGTTAGACAAGCTTGTTTTAAAAGATTGGTATGAGACGCATCTGAGGACAGGGAGGTCTGATAGGGCAAATGAAGCCAGGGAGCACTTTGGAGCAGAAACTCTGATCTGGGAGCCTGACCTCTCATCTCAGGTTTGCCATGCACCTGCTATGTGACCTTGGGCAAGCCCCTTCATTTCCCTGGGCTTTGGTTTCCACATCTGAAAAATGAAAGGGGAGAAACTAAGTGTCTAAGCTATCTTCTTATCATTTTGTACTGAGGAAACAAAGTTTCTTTGAGGCTTCATGAGTCTTCTTTCACTTAGCCTCATGTTTGCAAAGTTCATCCATATTTTAGCATGTATCAGTACCTAATTCCTTTTCATGGCTCA
Organism: Cacajao melanocephalus; assembly: GCA_963573385.1. Taxonomy (NCBI): domain Eukaryota; kingdom Metazoa; phylum Chordata; class Mammalia; order Primates; family Pitheciidae; genus Cacajao; species Cacajao melanocephalus. The sequence goes on along the minus strand of CAUYLG010020924.1, from coordinate 13,480 downwards.
GTAATATTTCATGGTAGGGATATACTACATTTTGTTTATTCATTTGTTGATGGACATTTGGATTGCTTGTATCTTTTAGCCAGGATGAATAATGTTGTTACACACTTCTATGTACAGGTGTTAGTGTGTTTTCATTTCTCTTGGGTATATACCTAGGAGTGGAATTGCTGGGAAGTGTTTTAACTCTACTTTTAATTATTTGAGGAATTGCCAGACTGTTAGCCAAAGTGGCTTTACCAGTTGATATTCCCATCAGCATTTTATGGGGTTTCTAATTTCTCCACAACCTCATCAACACTTGTTATTTTCTGACTTTTTGATTCTAGTCACGTTAGTAGGTGTGAAGTGGGATATGACTGTTTGTTTTTATTTGCATTTCTCTGATAACTAGTGACACTGAGCATTGGCCATTTGTGTATGATTTTCTTTTTCTTCTTTTTTTTCTTTTTTTTGTTTTGAGATGTAGTCTCACTCTGTCACCTAGCTGGAGTGCAGTGGTGTGATCTCACTCACTGCAGACTCTGCTTCCTGGGTTCAAGCGATTCTTGTGCCTCAGCCTCCTGAGTAGTTGGGACTACAGGCACATGTCACCATGCCCAGCTAATTTTTGTATTTTTTTTAGTAGAGAAGGGGTTTCACCATGTTGGCCAGGCTGGTCTCAAACTCCTGACCTCAAGTGATCTGCTTGCCTCAGCCTCCTGAAGTTCTAGGATTAGAGGTGTGAGCCACTGTGCCCAGCCTGTGTATGATTTTCTTGAAGAAATATATCTATATAGATCTGTTGCCCATTTTTAATCGAGTTATTTATCTTGAAGTTATATCAGTTCTTTGTATATTCTGGATGCCAGTTCCTGACCAGATTCGCCAGTATTTTCTCCTATTCCATGAGTTATAATTTTATTTTCTTGATAGTAAGCTTTGACATAGAAAAGTTTTTAATTTTTATGAAGTCCAATTTGTCTATTTTTCTTTTTGTTGCTTATGCTGTTAATGTCAATTGAATAATCATTTAAATGAGAAAATAATACATGTAAAATTTTGAGCACAAGAACTAGCTCATAGTAAATGCCTGACAAATATTGAGTTGCTATTATTATTATTATTTTGAGACAGGGTCTCACTCTGTTGCCTAGGTTGGAGTGCAATGGCATGATCATGGCCAACTGTAGCCTCAGCCTCCTGGGTTCAGGTGATCTTCCCACCTCATTCTCCTGAGTACCTGGGACCACAGGTGTTCTGCTATTATTCATAATATAAGGAAGTTCTAAGCCAGTTTCTGCTGTAACTACTTACGTGTTCATTCTCCCATTGGTTACTTCTTAACCACCCTTAAAAAGTAGCTACTATTATCTGCCATGTAATGACAAGGAACCTGACAAGAAGACCTGAGAGGTTGAATGATCATCTTTGGTCAAGCTAGGATACACGCCCAGAGCCCTGTCAGACCCCAAGGCCAGTGATCTTCCCTGTACCCAACAACTTGACACTTTTCTTCACTCTATGGCCAACAGAGTACAAAGTCTAGACATCAGCAGCTGATTCAGAAGAGGACCATTACTCAAGAAACAGGACACACTAATAGTAGGGCACTATGGTGCACCATATGCCCATTTGACCTACTTTGCCTCTTTGACCTACACCTATTAGTATGTGCGCCATACTGCGCTACTATTTGTATGCTCTATTAGTATGGTTGGAGAAGGGACAATGACATTCTGGAAACAGGGCATACTCAGGGCAGCACAGGATCCTGTGATGAGCTGGCTGGCATGAGCTGGAGTGACTTGGAGATGAGAGACAAGAACATGAGACCTGGAGAAACCAGGAAAGGCCTCATGGAGATGGCAGCTCTTAAAAGGTGGTAGAATGTGGGTGTTTGAAGCAGGAAGGTCCCAAATAAGTAAAGACGGGTAGGTAGAAATGACAAAGAGGTAGTACTGACTCAATAAAAAGGTTTGTGTCGGACAAAAGGAAAAACAGCTTCTTTAGAAAGTAATGGTAATAAGAGCAGCAGCTATAATCACAGTAACTGTTCACACGCCATATGTAATTGTAAAGCTTACATGAGCTCATTTAGCCATCACGGTCCTTTGAAGCAGGTAACATAATCTTCTCCTTTTACAGATGAGAAAACTGAGGCACAGACAGATAACACGGTGTGTCCCAGCTTACAGATTAGAACTGGGAGAAAACTAAAATCAGCCAGCAAAGTTACTATGACTGGCAACAGAACACCAAAATTGCTACACATCTGTAAGAGCAAGGACTACAATCAAGACATTCATGAATCAACTCATGAAGGAACATAGACATGAATGAATATAGACATTTTTGTACCTAGACAGTTTTAGGTTCAAATCATGACTCTACCCACTCCCTGGCTATAGAATCATATCCAAGTTCCTTAACTTTCCCGAATTTCTATCCCTAAAAATCAGGGCTGGAAATGGCTAGTTCAATCCACATATCACATAGGGCTGATACGAAGATTTCCAGAAATCAGAGTTATCCAAATAGGAAGTCCATAGATATTTAAATCAATGGGTGGTAAGGGGTGAGTTGACATGATTTGCTTTCAGAGCAAGGGCCTTTGAAGCACAAGATAAAATTCAGGTGAGACCCAAGGGTGTGAGCAAGTATATGGCAGAGGTTTCAATGCCATCTTTGGATGCAGCTCTCCTTAGGTAAATTCCAACCACTTCCTAGCTCTGTGCCTACAGATAGATCACTCTGCCTCTTTGACCTACACCTTCCCTACATAGAAAGGGGAAGGAAATAGGCCCTGCCGCCAAGTGTCCTGAGGATTGAATGAGTCAATGTGCTGCCCTAACTGCTTGGAGCAGGGCCTGCATGGGAGAAGCCCCCAGGGACAGCCCAATGTCTTTATTGTGGGGTCAGGCCAAGGGCATCCCCCAAGACCTCAGAGCACACAATGTGAGTGTTTTCCAAGGACAGCCAGATCTGATGCATCAGACAGCCAGACAGCCTCAGTGGGAAGGCCACGTGTGCCAGCTTTTATGCTGCCATCAATAGCAGCAGGTGTCACGGCCTTGGAACCTCTTGCCTCATACATCAGAATCCCACAATTTACTTCTGTGTGCAACTGAGCATTTAAAAACCAAGGTGGGCGGGCCTCATTCTGCAACTGAAAAGACTCTAGCAACCACCCCTGGCCTTGCCAACATACATACACGTAGGCACACACACACACACACACACACACACAAACAAACACACACACACACACACACACTCCCTCCACAAACCTGCCATTGTGTGATGCAGTCTGAACTTTCTACTGTTCATATTTGAGTCAGCACCAGCAAGTGATTGCTTCCCAAGTCCTATTTATGGCAGTTTTGTTTTGGAGGAGTTAGGGAGGGTGTGGATGGCAGGCGGATATTGTTGTTTTTTAGAAAGTCTATTTAAAAAACAGAATGCCGTGACTGGTGAGCTTTGAAACAATGAGGATAAACATATGCTGTTGGTGATGGTTTTCCCTTCATTCATTTGGGCTTTTGTTGAAATGGCAATGGACATTGATATCCTATTGTTGAGATAGGATTATTCCCCCTTCATTGGTTAAAAAGATAAAGAGATCTGAAAAGCGATGCTAAGTCTTTGAATCAATGCCTCAGTGAATTCTCTGTAAGCTCCTACACTTGTCCACAGCAGCTCTACTAAAATCACAATTAGTTCATGCTATGCATAATTATGCATTTAACTCCTGTCTTCCTCCAGCCAGGCAGAGGGTGTCAGTTACCTGGACCGAGCCTGTTAGCTCAGGAGACAGGCAGAAGAAGGATCAGATTTGGATCTTTTACTTGCAGTGACAAATGATTCAACCCTTCAGAGCCTCGGTTTCTATAAAACAGAAGTAATAAATTCCTTTCATTCACTTGTTCATTCGCTTATTAAAACAGGATTTGAGTGCTAATTTTGTCTGAGTAGTGTTTTCGGGACTGGTGATAGGGCAGTGAACAAAGTAAACACAGATTCCACCCTTACGCTTGTGTAGGATGATAGACCATAAAGAAATAAAGTAAATAAGAAAACTACATAGCAAATTAGACAAAGAAAACATAAAGCAGGGAAGGAGGATAGGAAGAGAGAGAGGGAGAGTGTGTGTGTGTGTGTGTGCGTGTGTGTGCGTGTGTGTGTGTGTGTGTGTGTTGCAGTAGCAGGTTTAAAGGGCCCAGAAAGGACTCACTGACAAGATGTAAAAGAGGTGAGAAAGCAAACCATGCAGATACCCGAGGAAGGCTGTTTCAGGCAGAGGAAATAGCATGTGCAACGGCCCTGAGGTGAGTTTGCCTAGTGTGTTGGAGGAACAGCAAGGAAGCCAGGAGTGGATGGGAGGTTGGGGAGTAAAAGATGAGGTGAGAGAAATAACTTTGCAGAGTGGTCTGAGGGTTAAATCACTGTAGAAGCTACATACATAATAAGATTGCAATGACCAGGTTTTAGATGGTAAGCCTATGAAAGTGAGTGAGTGAGTGAAGAATGAATAGATATCTCATTTATCCATCATGACACTAGGACTCGGAGAAGTCCATTGACTTGCCTATGGCCACTAGCTGGCTTCTGAAAAATTGAAGGCTAGACTTCAGGACCATCTTTTCCAAGGTTTTCCAAGGGCTAATCCTTCTTTCCTACATTATTGACACAGATGAAAATCTTCAACAATGTCCTCCCCCAACCTAACTTCAAATGCCAACAGTTACCACTGTGAAACTAAGGGACCCTGCTAAACATCCTACAATGCATGGGGCAGCCCCCACTACAAAGAATTGGCCAACCCTAAATGTCAATAGTGGCCAAGGGTGAAAAACCTTGGCTCAGGGGAAGAGCCCCAAATCTATTGTTTTTCTTTCCTCTTCAAACCCCATTGTTTTAAACTCTACGTGGTGATTCTCAAGGGTGTGTAGAGAGCTGATAGTACCAGAATGAATGAAGGGTGGGACCCACAAGCCCCTCCACCCACTGGGAGAGGGGGTGCGGATTCCTGGCTAGGATGAACTCAATTCTATTTCCCCTTCCAGGGATCTTTGTTGAAGGCATTAGCATGAACTTGGCGACAAGGGTGGAGCTAGGAGCAAAATTTTCCAAAATAAAGTCACAGATAAGAGATTAAGATCCATAAGACTATTGCTCTGCTATTCAGAGCACAAAGCCTTTCTTTATCCAGGGCTTTCCTTAGGGACAGAGGGCTAACAGATATTATCAGAGTAACACATGAAAATAATGCTGTCTTAGTGCAAAAGGGAAGGTCTTCTCTCCTATATAGAGCTCAGTACCCTTCCATCCAAGCTAGCTCATGCTATTTCACAAGGATCAGGCTATAGGGATAATTTATTAAGCCAATTTAGAAGGAGGGATTGCAACTGAGAGCAAGGTTAATGACACACCCAGTAGGAATACAATGGGTACAAGGAAGAAGACATGTTTTCTTGAGTCTCAGGCTGTTGTTCCATTCATTCATTCATTCATTCATTCATTCAACAAGCATCTCCTGGGTGCCCACAATGTGTCAGGTTCTATGCTAGACCTTGGAGACCCAACTGTGGGTAAGATGTGCTCCCCATTCCCTGAAGGAGAGTGAAACTCACAAACTAGAGGAGAAGGAAGACAAAGATATAGGTGCCATGACATACAGGCTCTTCTGGAATCTAAGGACTATGCAGAGTGATGCAGGCTGCAATGGGAATGATTAGGAATGGTGCGAACTGAAGGATGTATCTACTCAATCCAGAGAGTTCAGGGAGGGTTTCCTGGAGGAGGTGAAGTTTATTTTAGTTTCTCAACCTTGACACTGTTAACATTTAGGGCTGGATAATTCTTTGTGGTTGGGGGCTGCCCTGTGCATTGTAGGGTGTTTAGCAGCACCCATGGCCCCTACTCACTAGATGTCAATAGCACCACACTCCCTCAAGTTGTGACGAGACATTGCTCCCAGGAACAAAATCACAATCCCCTCACTGAGAACCACTGGTCTAAACAGAGGTGCAAAACAGATACCCTGGAAGGCCTGGACCACTAAACTATGTGGCCTTGTCCTGCATGAGCCATAATGGGAGTTTGAATTTTACTCCAGCATAGGTGGAAGCCACCAGAAGATTGAAACTGGGTGAGTGGCACAATCTGGTCTTACTTTTCAAAAGCTTCTCACTGAATGGATAGGAGGGGCAAGGGTGGCTCAGAGAGATTAGAAGGAAAGTCTTCCACAGTGAACCATTCTGGGGCCTGCAAGTGACCGCAATGAACCTTGCTTGGCACCGGGACTGCAGAGGGGAGCCTCTCTCCCATCAAAGCTGGGCCCCGAGCTGACATCCTCCTGGGCAGTGGTCCAGGCCCTGAGCCAGGGAGGAATTCCTCTTCCGGGTCCTCCGGCTCCAGGGGATAATGCTGACGTCCCCACCATACCGTGACTCAGAGCAAAAGGCCTTTCGCTTTCTGGAAAGGTCAACCATGGCCCAGTTTTCAAGGAAGATTAGGTGTCCAAGAGAGAACATTGAGCCTTCACTTCAGAACCCAGGCACTGAGTTCACATCAGCCAGAGAAAGGGAACTCAAACCAGAAGCCTACAATACACCAGGCAGGGGCCACGCCGGACACTCTGCATACTGAACCCTAATATTTAAGCATACAGCATGCTGTCCTGTTGCATTATCTGCTGTAGAAATGACCATCTTTCAGGGAACTAGAATAGCATGCATTGAACACTCAACTCTTTTAAATGTAACTTCCATTACATTCCTTATACATATCAATTATTACTGTTCCAAAGGAGGTATTGCCATCTTAAAGATGAATAAATAGGCTTAGAGGAGCAACATGAATTGCCCAAATTCACAACAGCTAGGAAGCTGTCCATCTACCAATAAACTCTGAGCTTCTTCCTTGTCACTGCCCAGCCTTTCAAAGCCCATGCGACTTCAAAAACCAACAGGTAAAACTGTAGGTATTAACACTTCTTAAAATTCTGGATGTTGAAATTATGGGGAACTGTGATGGTTAATCCTGTCAACTTGATTGCACTGAAGGATGCAAAGTATTGATCCTAGGTGTGATCTGTGAGGGTGTTGCCAAAGGAGATTAACATTTGAGTCAGTGGGCAGGGAAAGTCAGACCCACCCTTAACCTGGGTGGGCACCATCTAATCAGCTGCCAGCACGGTTAGAATATAAAGCAGGCAGAAAAACATGGAAAGGTGAGATCAGCCTAGCCTCCCAGCTTACATCTTTCTCCCATGCTGGATGCTTCCTGCTTCCTGCCCTCAAACATCAGACTCCAAGTTTTTCAGTTTTGGGACTCAGACTGGCTCTCTTTGCTCCTCAGATTGCAGATGACCTATTGTTATAACCTAAAGTTAATACTTAATACATTCATATATATCTATATCTATATATATCCTATTAGTTCTGTCCCTCTAGAGGACTGACTAGAGTCAGTTTCTATTAGTTCTGTCCCTCCAGAGGTCCTGACTAATACAGGAACTATCATTATATATTTACCCCTTATTTTTCAAATTTTTCAAAAGGGAAAAACAAATTGGGGCAGTAGCCTTGCAGCTAATAAAAACAATAGCAGTGCATACCAGGTGTTGAATGACTACGACTGTGTTACATGCAATACTTCTCTCCATGTTCAGATCCATGCTATAAGGTCAGGGCTACTATTGTTCCCATTTTACAAATTAAAAAATCAAGACTCAGAAAGACCTGGCACTAGAAAGTGGCAGGGCTACAATTTAAGGTGAGATCTATGTGACTCCAAAGCCCTCCGAAAACACAGCATGGTTTTTAGTGACTGTTCATACTGTGTGCTTCTTTCTCCTTGGGCTGAAGCCGTGGAGACATCTGCAGCCAGCAGGAAGAACATGGGCAAGACACCACCACCTGTGCCCAATGCCTTTCTTTCCTGCAGAATTACAGAGCTTTTATGCAGCACCGGGCTCTCAACTTGGCCTTGGAAGAGAACAGGCTTTCCCCCAACCCTTTCAAATCTGCAAGGCTTCTGAAACCTCAGGCACCGAGGAAGGTCACTAGGACAAAGCCATCCACCAAGCTTTTACAAAAAGGATGTGCCAGGATTCACTTTGCAGCAGACAGCGATCATCTTAAACTGTTGCTGATCAAATCGCTCGCCTGCTTAAAGCTTCTCCTTTCTGTTTTCCATCAGATCCAAACTCTTTATGCAGCCCCTGCTGACTTGCCCAACCCCAAATTCCTACTCCTCTCTCCATTACTGATCACCCCAGCCTTCCAGGTATGCCGAAATACCCCACATTCTCCATGGGCGTTTGTGCTGACTGTCCACTCCATCTGAAATTCTGTTCTCCCCATCCTCCACTGGCTCATTTCCTTCTTAGGTCTGATCAGGCCAGTGGAAGGGAACCACATCAGGTTTCAGAACAGAAGAGGGAACAGGGGAAAAGACTCACTTTTACTGAGTACCTATAATAGAGCTGGCAACATATGGCATTTAATTCTATCCTCTCAATCCTTTCAGATTGTTTTACAGAGAAGAAGACTGCAGTCTAAAGAGGCTTTATCCTTGCCCAGGGCCAGACAATTTCCAAGGGCAGAGGTGAGATTTAAATCTCTGCCCATGGTCTGCCCGGATCCTTTTACCTTTCCATGCCCTTAGTCAGGGCCCTTTGAGTCATGAGCTTGGGAAACTGATGAAAACTCAGCTCTGGGGCAATTCAATTGTCCCCTTGGAAGCTGGCAGCCTTCACAAAGCGTCACTAACCTCCCAGGAGGCAGAATACACCAAGGGTTTGAACTTCTCGTGCAACTAGCCAATTTGCTGGAGAATAAAAGAGCAAAAGCACCTAGGAGCATAAAACCAACCAGTAAATCTAGGGATTAAAAGCCTCTTAGCAACCCTGCTACCTGTAATTACAGCCCCCAACAAAGAGGAACCCTGGCAGATGGAGGATAAGGAAGAATCCAACCAGTAACTGGTATGGGAGTCTTGCCAAGATGGTTTATAACCCTACCTTGTGTCTTCCCAAACAACCTTCTCCCTGATCTCTATCAACCCCAGGCCCCAAGGGAGGCTGTGCTCCTCTGTTATCTGCAGATCTGCAGCATGGGGCTCAAGAAGCAAACAAGGCTTAAATTCCCACCCAGGGCTTGTTGGTGGATTAAGGTGAGATTCCCAGACATCACCTGGGGCCTGAAGGGAAGTCCACAGAGCAGAGAAGGTGAGTGACCTTTGATGAAATTGTCATCTGACCTCAACAAGCCCAAGAACCCCACCCAGCAAGAGAGATGCCTGCCAGATTGCAAAGGCAGAAGGAGGCCTCTCCTTTCCTTAAACTCCAGAGCACCAGAATGACCTGATGTTTCACTCTCTTACCCAATCCTATGAACTGCTTAGAAAATCTAAATGTCTGAGGCACACGGCACTCTCTCCAGTAGGATCTTGGCAAACTTTTTCTGGAAAGGACCAGATAGTAACTCTTTATAGCTTTGCAGACCACAGGGTCTTTGTCTCAACTGTGCGACTCTGCCACTGTAGCACAAAAGCAGCCTTGGACAATATGCAAATAAATAAATGAGGCCAGTTGTGTTCCAGTGAAATAGGCAATGATCCAAATTTAGCCTCTTGATCACTGTTTGTCGATTCCCACTTTACAAAGTATGTGAGATTCTCAAATCTCTGTAACAGTATTCCATGAAATTGTCTTTTGTGCAAGGTTCAGAGAAAGTCCTTCCTAAGGAAAGGCTTTTCAAGAAAAGGTGAATCAATGTGGCTTTGCTTTCTTTTTGTGACCTACTTTCCCTGGACCTGGTTGAAACCAAGGTGAGCACCTCACCCCTACCCAGGATTCAGAATTGGAGGGAATCACAAGATCTGTTTGCTACTTCATCTCCAGTGTTTCAGAAATGTCTGGCACGTAGTAGGCATGTCATAAACAATTCTTCAGTGGATGAATCTGTTGAGATGCTGGCTATCACCCAAAACATTTGGGAGAGATGATTTTTTTCACCCATTCAATTATAGCTTTGCTATTCCAGCCTGGCCTGTCCCAGGAACTTCTGAAGGGTTCAAACTAGAGTTCTCAGGCTTGGCAGCTCTCCTGTGGTTGGCCACTTAGGCAAGTTAGAAATGTTCTTCCCTCTCACTCCCTTTGCTAACTGAGCTGTGAATCACTACCCAAAGATGTAAATTGGTAAGTAGAAGACAATCCAGTGAGCATTTCCAGATGAATCATTCTGTGAATGTTCCGTCTTTAATTACTTATTAAAAGCAGACCAGATTTTCCTAATTGGGTGCAGTGAACTTGTGTTAATTTTGTAATTAAAAACAAAATTAAACACTCTTTTCATGTGCAAACTAGGATAGACATCCAGGAAGAAATTTTCTTTTAAAATACCTGACAGTTTTCTCAAATTTCAGAGCAAGCACTGGGGTGCTTGGTTTTTTTGTTTGTTTGTCTTTTTGGGTTTTTTTTGTATTTGGGCTCTGGGGTACATGGGCATGTCCAGCACCCTGCAGGATTGTTACATAGGTATATACATGCCGTGGTAGTTTGCTGTCTCCATTCCCCCCACCTTTGCCTCCATCAGGCATTTCTCCTGGTGTTATCCCTCCCCATCCTCCCTGCCCCTCCCCACTGTCCTTCTCCTCCCCTCCACCCCCTCACCTAGCCCTGTGAGTGTTGTTTCCTTCCCTGTGCCCAAGTGTTCTCATTGTTCATCACCTGACTCTGAGTGAAAATATGTGGTGTTTGGTTTTCTGTTCTTGTGTCATTTTGCTGAGGATGATGGTTTCTAGGTTCATCCATGTCCCTACAAAGGACAGGAACTCATTGCTTTTTATGGCTGCATAGTATTCTATGGTGTATATGTGCCATATTTTTTTTGTCCAGTCTATCATCGATGGGCATTGGGTTGGTTCCTGGTCTTTGCTATTGTAAACAGTGCCGCAATGAACATATGTGTGCATGTGTCTTTATGATAGAACGATTTACAATCCTTTGGGTATATACCCAGTAATGGGATTGCTGGGTCAGATGGAATTTCTATTTCTAGATCCTTGAAGAATCACCACACTGTCTTCCACAATGGTTGAACTAATTTACACTTCCACCAACAGTGTAAAAGTGTTCCTTTTTCTCCACATCCTCTCCAGCATCTGTTGTCTCCAGATTTTTTAATGATCGCCATTCTAACTGGCATGAGATGGTATATCAGTGTGGTTTTGATTTGCATTTCTCTAAAGACCAATGATGATGAGCATTTTTTCATATGTTGGTTGGCCTCACATTTGTCTTCTTTTGAAAAGTGTCTCTTCATATCCTTTGCCCACTTTTGAATGGGTTTGCTTATTTTTTTCTTGTAAATCTGCTTTAGTTCTTTGTAGATTCTGGATATTAGCCCTTTGTCTGATGGGTAGATTACAAAAATTTTTTCCCATTCTGTTGGTTGCCAGTTTACTCTAATGATTGTTTCTTTTGCTGTGCAGAAGCTCTTAAGTTTAATTAGGTCCCATTTGTCTATTTTGGCTTTTGTTGCCATTGCTTTTGGTGTTTTAGTCATGAAGTCCTTGCCTATGCCTAAGTCCTGAATGGTGTTGCCTAGGTTTTCTTCTAGGGTTTTTATGGTGTTAGTTCTTATGTTTAAATCTTTAATCCATATGGCATTAATTTTTGTATAAGGTGTCAGGAAGGGGTCCAGTTTCTGCTTTCTGCACATGGCTAGCCAGTTTTCCCAACATCATTTATTAAACAGGGAATCCTTTCCCCATTGCTTATTTTTGTCAGGTTTGTCAAAGATCAGATGGTTGTAGATGTGTGGCATTGCTTCCGAGGCCTCTGTTCTGTTCCATTGGTCTATATCTCTGTTTTGGTAACAGTAACATGCTGTTTTGATTACTGTAGACTTGTAGTATAGTTTGAAGTCAGGTAGCATGATGCCTCCAGCTTTGTTCTTTTTGCTTAGAGTTGTCTTGGCTATGTGGGCTCTCTTTTGGTTCAATATGAAGTTTAAAGTGGTTTTTTCCAATTCTGTGAAGAAGGTCAATGGTAGCTTGATGGAGATAGCATTGAATCTATAAATTACTTTGGACAGTATGGCCATTTTCACAATATTGATTCTTCCTAACCATGAGCATGGAATGTTTTCCCAACCGTGTTCTCTCTTATTTCCTTGATCAGTGGTTTGTAGTTTTCCTTGAAGAGATCTTTTACATCCTTTGTTAGTTGTATTCCTAGGTATTTTATTCTTTTTGTAGCAATTGTAAATGGGAGTTTGCTCATGATTTGGCTCTCTGTTAGTCTGTTATTAGTGTATAGGAATGCTGGTGATTTCTGCACATTGATTTTGTATCCTGAGACTTTGCTGAAGTTGCTTATCAGCTTAAGGATGTTTTGGGCTGAGATGATGGGGTCTTCTAAATATACAATCATGTCGTCTGCAAATAGGGACAATTTGACTTCTTCTTTGCCTAATTGAATGCCCTTTATTTCTTTTTCTTGCCTAATTGCTCTGGCTAGAACTTCCAATACTGTATTAAATAGGAGTGGTGAGAGAGGGCATCCTTGTCTAGTGCCAGTTTTTAAAGGGAATGCTTCTAGTTTTTGCACATTCAGTATATTGGCTGTGGGTTTGTCATAAATAGCTTTTATTGTTTTGAGATACATTCCATCGATACCTAGTTTATTGAGAGTTTTTAGCATAAAGCACTGTTGAATTTCGTTGAAGGCCTTCTCTGCATCTATTGAGATAATCATGTGTTTTTTGTCTTTGGTTCTGTTTATGTGGTGAATTATGTTTATAGATTTGCATATGTTGAACCAGGCTTGCATCCCTGGGATGAAGCCTACTTGATCTCACACGCAAGAATCACATAGACTCAAAATAAAGGTATGGAAGAAGATTAACCAAGCAAATGGAGGGCAAAAAAAAGCAGGGGTAGCAATCCTAGTCTCTGACAAAACGGACTTTAAACCAAAAAAGATCAAAAGAGACAAATAAGGGCATTACACAATGGTAAAAGGATCAATGCAACAAGAAGAGCTAACTATACTAAATATATATACACCCAATGCAGGAGCACCCAGATACATAAAGCAAGTTCTTAATGACCTACAAAGGGACTTAGACTCCCGCACAATAATAGTGGAAGACTAACACTCCACTGACAATATTGGACAGATCAACGAGACAGAAGGTCAACAAGGATATCCAGGACTTGAACGCAGATTTGGACCAAGTGAACCTAATAGACATTTATGGGACACTCCACCCCAAATCCACAGAATACACATTCTTCTCAGCACCACATTGCGCTTACTCCAAAATTGATCACATAATCGGAAGTAAATCACTCCTCAACAAATGCAAAACAACGGAAATCATAACAAACACTCTCTCAGAGCACAGTGTAATCAAATTAGAACTCAGGATTAAGAAAAGCACTCAAAACCCCACCATCACATGACAACTGAACAACTTGCTCCTGAATG
>CAUYLG010020923.1:0-13114 GCA_963573385.1 Cacajao melanocephalus | reverse complement strand
CCTCAGAGTCATGACAGGAGGTAAAAGGCACTTATTACATGGCAGCGGCAAGAGAAAATGAGATCTCATGAGACTTATTCACTATCACAAGAATAGCAGGGGAAAGACGGGCCTCATGATTCAATTACCTCCCCTTGGGTCTCTCCCACAACACATGGGAGATACAATTCAAGTTGAGATTTGGGTGGGGACACAGCCAACCCGTATCAGTAATGTATTATCATTTTACATATTGCTGGATTCAGTTTGTTCATCTTTTGTTGAGAATTTTTGTTTCCATGTTCATAAGGGAAATTGGTCTTTGGTTTTCTTTTATTTAGTTGTTTTTATTTGATTTTGGAATTAGGACAATGCTGAACTCATAAAATGAGTTTAGAAGTATTCTCTCCTTTTCTGTTTTCTGAAACATATTATGTACAATTATTATTATCCCTTACTTAATGTTTGGTAAACTTCACCAAACCACAGATCCAAGCAGGATAAATTTTAAGAAACAAACCACATCTAGGCATATTACACTCAAACTTCTGAAAATTAAAGACAAACAAAATTCTAAAGGTAGCCAGAGGAAAAAAGATAAGGAAAATACAAGATAAGAATTAATACAGACTTCTCATCAGAAACCATGGAAGTAAAAGCAATAATGAAGGGACATCTTTAAAGTGGGCAATTAGGAAGATACTATTGTATAATTCTAATATTACATACACTTTAGTATGATTAGTAGTTTTAGGTTAATTTTTAAATGTATATTTTAAATTCTAGGTCAACAGCTACAATTTTTTAAACTAACATAAGTAGTAAGTCTACAACACAGATAAAATGTAAGTCTACAACACAGATAAAAATTATTCATTCGCTCCAGAAAAAGGAGTAAAAAAGAACAAGAAAGAAACAAAGTACAAAAAAGAAAAGAATTTGTCAAAAGGTAAATTGTACTCAAACATATCAGTAACTACTTTAAATGTGAATAATCTAGCCACATTATCTTAAAATACAAAAACTGCCAAATTTCATTTTTAAAGCAATATGTAAATATATGATGTCTACAAGAAATCCATTTTAAATACAGACTTTAAGGATATAAAAAGCAAAAGGATAAATAAAGATATGCCATGCAAATACTAATTAAAAGAAAGCTAGAGTTGCTATATTTACATCAAAATAGAATTCAGAACAAGGAAGAGGGACAATATATAATGATACAGTGGTCAATCTTCCAACAATATATCATAATCCTAAATGTGAATGCACCTCAAAACAGAGACAAAAACTAGTACCTAAAGGAAAAATTAACAATCTATGATTATATTTAGAGATGTCAACATTCTGCTCATAATAATTGGTGGAATGAGTGGGCAAAACATCAGTAAAGATAGTGATTACTTGGCCAATATCATCAATTAGCTTGACCTGATGGGAATTTATAAACAAATGTAAACCACACATTATTCTCAAATGTACATGGAACATTCACCAAGAATAACCATATTATGATCCATGAAACAAACCTTAACAAATGTAAAAGAACAGAAATTATACAAGTATGTTCTAGAGCCTTAACAGTATTAAACTAGAAATCAGTTATAGAATAATAGCTGGAAAATCCCCTAAGATTATAAAATGAAACAGCACACTCCCAACTGATGCATAGAATAAAGTCTCGAGAAATTTTTTAAAATGTGTTGATGTTTTGAGCTCAAGGAAAACACAGTCCATCAAAATTGGTGGGATGCAGCAAAACTAGTGCATACAGAGAAATTTATACCATAAGTGCTTATATTAGAAGAGAAGTCCCAACTCGGTAAGCTTAATTTCCAACAGAAAGAAGCAAGAGAAAGAACAATTGCAATCCGAAGGCAGCAGAAGGGAGAAAACGCTAAAGATCAGAGCAGAAACCAAGACAGTTGAAGACACAAAAGTAACAGAGAAACAAAATTAAGCTGAAGGCTAATTCTCTGCAAAGATCAATAAAAATGATAAACAACTAGCCACACTAACCAAAATAAATACACAAAATTAGCAATATTAGGACTGAAAAAACAGCCATCACTACTGACAACAAACACAGTAAGGGTTTAACAAGGGATTATCACAACTCTATGCCCGTGAGCTCAAAAATGTAGCTAGAATAGAATAGAATGAGTAGACTAAATCCTTGAAAGACATAAACTGTTAAAACTCACTCAAGAAGAAACAACTTAAATTTTCCTGTATTAATTAGAGAAATTGAACTGCAAGTTACAATCCTTCTAAAAAGGAAAACGTTAAAGGAAAAAGGTCCAGATAGTTTCGGTGGTGAGTTCCCAAGCATTAAGTAACAATTCTATGCAAGCTGTTCCAGAAAATAGAAAAGGAGAGCATACTTCCAAATTCATTTTATAAGGCCAGCGTTATCCTAATTCTAAACCCAAACAAATATCTTTTAAGAAAATAAAACCAAAGACCAATGTCCCTCATGAACATGGAAGCAAAAATTCTCAAAAACATATGAATAAACCGAATCTGGCAAAATGGAAAATGATAATATTTCACAATCAGAAGAGATTCATTTCAGGAATGCAGGACTGGTTCAACATGCAAAAACCACAGTCACGGGATTAACGTACTAAAGCAGGACCGCCTTTGGGTTTGACTGTGACTTTACATACATGACAGCCAAGCACAGTCCAACCAGCTATCAAAGAAAATGATGCAGTGAGTCACGCTACAACATGCATCAGTGAACCTCAAAAAAACACCACACTGTGTGAAAGAAGCCAGATGAAAAGCACTAAATATTGCATGAGTCCACTTATGTGAAATGTCTAGAAAAGGTAAATGTATAGAACTAGAAAGCAGATTGGTGGCTGTCCAGAGCTGCAGAAGCAATTAACTCCAACGAGCATTAAATGCAATGAACATTTTGGATTGTGGTGATGATTATGAAACTCTGTATGTTGAATTGTATGCTTGCAATTGGAGAAGGTAATGGTGTATAAATGAGATTTCAATTAAGTT
The DNA here is from genome assembly GCA_963573385.1 of Cacajao melanocephalus. NCBI lineage: Eukaryota > Metazoa > Chordata > Mammalia > Primates > Pitheciidae > Cacajao > Cacajao melanocephalus. The sequence goes on along the minus strand of CAUYLG010020923.1, from coordinate 10,114 downwards.
GCTAAAGTGACAAGAAAGAACAAAAAGGAAGAAGACTTAGCGAAGGTATTGAAAAACTAGAGATAGTCACAGATCCACAGAGCCCTGGCATGGCCCCTTCCTTTCACTAAGTTGGAAACTGTGTAGAAATTGATGAAAAGTCAGGCGCAGTGGCTTACACTTGTAATCTCAGCACTTTGGGAAGCTTAGACAGGTGGATCACCTGAGGTCAGGAGTTTGAGACCAACCTGACCAACATGGTGAAAACCCATCTCTACTAAAAAGTACAAAAATTAGCCAGGTGTGGTGGTGGGTACCTGTAATCCCAGCTACTCGGGAGGCTAAGGCAGGGGAATCACTAGAACCTGGGAGGCGGAGGTTGCAGTGAACCAAGATTGCACCATTGCACTCCAGCCTGGGTGACAAAAGCAAGACTCTCACAAAAAAAAAAAAAAAAAAAAAAAAGAAAGAAAAGAAAAGAAATTGATGAGAAAAGGAAACAAGGTTCATGAGTCTTATTTATAATGTGGGTGGAGGGTGGGGACAGAGCCCCGGAGCTGTGGAATCTTTGGCTAGGCCAGGGCGCCACAGTGTGCGGGATGGAAGGAAGGCCCTCAGGGGCAGGGTGGAGGGCTGCGAGTGGAGGCAAAGGCTCACAGTGCCCCAGCAGGCCAAGGCGTAGGGGCTGGACGTCATCCTGGGCACAAAGAACAGTCTGGAAAGCATGTTAAGCAGATGAGACCATGACCAGGCCTGGTCTTGAAGCACACACTCTAGCTAGTCTGTAGAGATAGGACAGATGAACTCCCTGGAGGCTGGGCTGTGGCTTGTCCTTCTTTGTAACTGTCACAGGAGGTCACCCACTGAGAGGAAGGGAGGAGTCCCTCAATCCACGTCTGTTAAATCAGTGCATGCACAGCCACCATCCCTTCCCATAATGCATATGGCTGTGGCGGGAAAGGCTGGCCCACCAGAACTCCCTGGGAGGCCTCTGTCAAATGGTCATAGTCCATCTCTGAGCTCTGCCTTCAGAGGGGAAAGGGAACATCATCTCCCTCTGATTCCCAACACCCCCACCCTTCCCACTCATCTCCATGATGCGATCCACAAGCAAAGGTGACACAAGCAGGGTTCCTTCCTCCCTCTCCACCCCAAAAGGCTCCCGAAATGGCTTGGAGCCTGCCAAGGCCCCAAGGTGAAAACCTGTGGTCTTGTTGTCAAACCTGTTTTCACCAAACACCAGTTACATAGGAGATAGGAGGAGCTGTAAAACCTCGCCTGATGTCTTACCTGGACTTTATGAAGCTGACTGAAAGTATTCCGGTGAAGTTTTTGCAAATTGATGGTGGCCAACACTGCATAAAGGAGAGAGAGGCCCGGCTGAGGTGTGAATCAAGTGCTGTCGGGGAAGCGAAGGAAACCCCCCCACCCCACCACCTCGCACGTAGGAAGAACACAAGCTCGGCAGCGAGGATGGTCAGATACTGCCTGGGTCCCACCCTGCAACGTCCAAAGGGCTGCCATGGCCATCTCCACATCCCAGACCCTTGCGAGGACACTCATCTGTACTGAGGGTCAGTTAAAATTAACCACACTCTGTGCAGAGAAGTGAGCCGGGCTAAGGCTCCCTGACATGATTAGACCTGGAAAGGGAATGCAGGCTTCCCAGCCCCAAGCTCAGCACGTGCTCCAGTGCGCCATGCTTCTGAGGAAGAGCCTCTGCTAAGGAGGCAGAACGGCGGCTGCCAGCAGCAGCTTGCCCCACCGGCCTGTCACACCCGGGCGTGTCCCTCACTATTGCCATCTGATGAGTCCGTCCCGAATCATCCTGCCACTTAATTCTCTTAATTCTCTAGGGTCTCTTAAGTGTCCGCACAGAGCCCTGGGCGGTAGGGTCCCAGGAGGGGAACTGGGCCTAGGCGGGGTTCCCAACACAACACCCATCTTCTGGTTCCCTGTGTGGTTTCCCATGTTAGTAGAGACGGCCCTGATCCCAAGCCAGGCCCAGCACCAACACAGATGCCTTGCCACAGAAGAACTATGGGGGGTGGAAAGGTGTCCTGAGGACAGAGGAGCTCCAGTGCAACTGTGTTTAAAGACGGCAGGAGTAAGGCCAAGAGGGGGAGCTGGCCCTGAGCCTTGACCTTGACTCCTCATTTATTGTAAGATCGAACTCCAGGATCCATGCCAGTGGACATGGGAAAGGGAGGCAGCGAGACGCACTTGGTTTTCTCTGGGATGCGTTCAAGATTTACACGGGCTGGCTGAGAGCCTTATTCTCCTGTGAACTAACTCTTAAATGTGTACCTCCTTTGCTGTGGCCGCCCAGCACATTTTTCTCACTGTCGGAGGTCAAGAGAAGCTCCACAATCCCTCTTCTCAGCAGGGCCTGTTGAGAAAACTGACCAAAATAAACCCACTTCCCTCACTCCCATGGGAAAAAAGAAATACATACAGCCTCCCTATTCATGGGTCCTGCATCCCTGGATTCTGCAATCACAGTCAGAAATATTTTTTTTTTTACTTTTTTCATTTTAAATTTTTTTAGAGACAGGGTCTTGCTGTGTTTCCCCAGGCTGGAATGCAGTGACACAATCGTAGCTCACTGTAACCTCCAACTCCTGGATTCAAGCCATCTTACCACCTCAGCCTCCTGAGTAGCTAGGACTACAGGCACACACCACCATGTCCAGCTATTTTTTTTCTTTTGTAGAAACAAGGTCTCACCTTGTTGCCCAGCCTGGTCTCAAACTCCTGGCCCGAAGTAAGCCTCCTGCCTTGGACTCCCGAAGCACTGAGATTACAGGTGTGAGCCACCACACCTGACCAAAAATGTATTTCTTAATTGCATCTGTACTGAACATGCACGGGCTTTTTTCTTATCATTATTTCCTAAAGAGTTTCATATAGCAACTATTTATGTACCATTTACATTGTATTGCATATTAGAAGTAATCCAGAGATAACTTAAAAGTATACGTAGAGGCCAAGCACAGTGGCTCGTGCCTGTTAATGCCAGCACTCTGGGAGGTTTAGGCAGGCAGATCATGTGAGGTCAGAAGTTTGAGATCAGCCTGGCCAACATGGTGAAATCCTCTCTCTAATTATCTGGGTGTGGTGACATGTACCTGTAATTCCAGCTACTTGGGAGGCTGAGTCACAAGAATCGCTTGAAACTGGAGGCAGAGGCTGCAGTGAGCTGAGATGACGCCAGCCTGGGTGACAGAGTAAAACTGTGTCTCAGAACAAAAAAGTATATGGGAGGTTATGCATAGGTTGCATGGAAATGCCACATCATTTTATGTCAAGGACTTGAGCACCCACCAATTTTGGTATCCATGGGGGCCCTGGAATCAATCCTCCATGGATGCCGAGGGACAACTATATGAGAATATTGGAAAGTAAACACAGCATGGTTCAGCTGAACGGGATGTGAGCTAGACAAGGGTTTGACTTCAGAGTCTGAACTTCTGCAACTTAGTAAACTGGGGGAACTCACTGTCTCTGTCTTAGCCTGGTGGTTTTTGTGGGGAATGACCCTAAAATCAGCCGAGTGTGGGCTCTGACACCCTGTGATCAAAGCCTCCAGGGAAAAAAAGGTCTGAGTTTACCAGGAAACGCCCTGGGAGAGGATCTAAGTCACTGAAAGAAGAGGAAGAAGACTAGGGAAGCAACTCTGTGCTAGAAGCGGGGAGGCTGTGGCTGTGGGGTCCTGAGAGCCAGCAGGGACTTTGCCAAGCTCCGGTGCTGCCTGAACACTGTCAAGGGGGACAAGGAAGCCTGCCATGGCTGCAGGGATGGGAAGATCTATTCTGAAAAACCATGGTAACGAGGAAGCCAAGGCCAGGCTGTAAGTTTCCTGTGTTCATCTGGGCCTGGGAGGGGAGTTGAATGGTAATTTTTTTTCTGGTTTTGAGAAGAGTCTCGCTCTGTCACCCAGGCTGGGGTCCAGTGGCGCAATCTCTGCTCACTGCAACCTCCATCTCCCAGGTTCAAGCGATTCTCCTGCCTCAGCCTCCCAAGTAGCTGGGATTATGGGCTCATGCCACCACACCCAGCTAATTTTTGTATTTTTAGTAGACATAGGGTTTTGCCACATTGGCCAGGCTGGTCTCGATTCTCCTGACCTCAGGTGATCCACCCGCCTCAGCGTCCCAAAGTACTAGGATTACAAGGCCCAGCCAGTAAATTTTAAAACCAAAAACAAATACTGCTAGCTGAAAAAGACTGATTCAGGGCAGCCACACAGCCCCTGGGAAAAGTTAGGGAGGGAAATTACTCTCTGGCCTTGTCCAACTCCAGAAGCCACAGCTGTAGGGCAGGAGCCAGCATGCGAATGAAGTCCAGCCCCGCCCTCCTCCCCACTTGGCCCAGCTGGGGAGCCCTGCCCCTCCCCTCCCGGCCTCCAGAGAGAGGTCTCCGCGTGGCCACTGCTGCAGAGGTGAGGGTGGAGTCAGGATGGCTCAGGCCAGCTGTGCAGCCCTGCACCCTGCGTGGCAGCCTAAGGAGGAGTTCAGTTGAGACTGAACTCTCATCAGCTTCCTGAATGTGAGAAGTCAGGGGCCAGCAGAGGCTGAGCCACCGGAAAGGACGGCAGGCAGGACAGCAGTTATTCCCAGGCCTGAGTCATCTCTCCATGAAGGAGCAAGTGGGACAGAAGAGATGATGTTTATCCTACAGGCCAGAAAGCTTCAAGCTGAGAGCCACATCACTAAGTTCTCGAAGCATTATTTACAGTGGAGGAAGATTCACTAACCCCAGATTTAATGAGAATCATGGGTTACAGAGGTAGGAAACAGAAAGGAATAGCCCTTTAATGTTGTGTTCTATCTTCTAATAAATTATTTAGGTACCTCTTGGCCAGGCGTGGTGGCTCACACCTGTAATCCCAGCACTTTGGGAGGCCGAGGTGTGTGGATCACGAGGTCAGGAGTTCAAGACCAGCCTTGCCAAGATAATGAAAACCCGTCTCTAGTAAAAATACAAAAATTACCCAGGCGTGGTGGCGGGTGCCTGCAATCCCAGCTACTCAGGAGGCTGAGGCAGGGAACTGCTTGAACCACGAAGGTGGAGGTTGCAGTGAGCCGAGATTGTGCCACTGCACTCCAGCCTGGGTGACAGAGCTAGGCGCCATCTCAGAAAAAAAAAATGTTATTTAGGTACATCTTGATTGTCCTGACTTGTAAATTCACAGAGAAAATGAACTTGATCTACAGTTGAACCTTGAACACCACAGGTTTAAACTATGCGGATCCATTCACACTCGGATTTTTTTAATACAAGTTACAATCAATGTAACTCCCCTCCCTGCCTCCCGTTCCACCTCCTCCACCTCTTCTGCCACCCCTGAGCCGGCAAAACCAACTCCTCCTCCTCCTCCTCAGACTTGCTCAACATGAAGATCGTGAGGATGAAGACCTTTATGATGATCCATTTCTGCTTCATGAAAAGTCAATATATTTTCTGTTCCTTATGATTTTCTTAGTAACATTTTCTTTTCTGAAGTTTATTGTAAGAATATAGTATATATTAGACATACAAAACCTGCATTAATTAAACTGTTTATTATCAGTAAGGCTTCCAGTCAACTATTAGTCACTAAATTTTGAGGGCGTCGAAAGTTATACACAAATTTCAGCCACGCAGGGGGCCGGCACCCCTCAGCCCTTCATGTTCACAGGCCAACTGCATATTCTCAGAATGCACAGTGCTAACCCGTTCATCCATGCAGCCAGGAACCAGAAAAGGATGCCGGAAAAGAGACAGATGAAGGAAAGAGCCATGTAAATGTGGGGCCAAACCCAGGGCCTCTTACCTTGTGGAGATAGGGCATGTATTTTTTATCCTTATTGAATGAGCCGTATTCATTCTCCACTTGCATCGCGATGACAGGGCCTCCCTGGCGGTACTGAGACACAAGCAGAGGAGGGTTAAAGAGTGAGGCTATTCGGGGCAAAAGCCTGAAGTCTCTGGGCTTGCTGCTAAAGGCTGCACAGCTGGTGAGGCAGGCTCTGGTCCACGGCCCCTGCAGTCTGCGCGCTCTGCTCCAGCACTGGAGTTAGAGTCTGCTGGGTCACGAGCTGCTGCGGGAGCCGGCTTCCCCAGTGCGTTCCAGATACATGACTGCCACAGTTCTCCCTCTGTCTCTCACACTCACTACTTAAATTTGAGTCTTCAGACCTACAAATACACGCGTTTCCACACCCATCCATATTCCCTCCTCCCTCCGGTCTTAGGGTCATGTCACCACTTGTGTGTGGGTCCCACGGCCTTCTACGGCCCACTCAGGAATGTGGCTCTGGGCACAGCCCCTCCCCACTCTGTGCCTCTGACCTTCCTTCACAACAGGCTGACCTCCATGATCACGGACACTTACCCAGGACCCTCCGCATCAGAGATGGAGGCAGAGGCCCAGGAACGTTCCCCTCTTCCCACTCTCCTTGCTAAGAACCACACTTCCTGGAAGAGTTACCAGTCGTCTACACCCACATCTTCTGCTCAAACCACCTTGAGAAAACTTCCAGCCCATCATGCCATCCAGACCATCAGCATTGACCTAGTCATGCTAAACTCAAAACCCTTTTCAGAAAAGGGTTTATCCTCGTTCGGGGTCTTTCTCCTGCTCCTTGGAGCCCAGCCACAGGGAAGGCAGCCTGAGCGCTGGCAAGCCAAGCTCTGACCTTTTTGTCCTGACATACAGCAGGCCCGTGGTCCCCACTGCCTACAGCGTAAATGTCCTGCTTAGAGTACATTCTTCCCTCTTGGACAAAGGAATGCTGGCTCCGAGAACACAAAGGAAGGAGAAGGGGCATGACTGCCAGGTTTTCCTTCGCAGGTTCCCCTCTGCCTCCTTCCCACCTCGCCCTCTGCCCAGGCGAGCTGGCTTCCTGCAGCTCCTACTGCAATGCTGTTTGCCTCCACCAGTGGATGCATGGCCTCTCCACTGTGCCTGGGACACTCAACAGTGACCACACAGGGCCTGGTGCTCAGCAATTACTCGCTGGATGGACATAAATATTCTCAGCTAGTGAACTGAGAACAATTGTTTTCGTTATTGAACCAGCCTGAAGGGTGAGGTGTCTGAAAACCCCATTGCAGGGGAATTCCCAGTCAGCCTTATGAAATACGTAGGATAAGAAGAATATAAGTCCCAAGTAAACCAGTAATGCACTCCAAAAATTATTTTTACATAATAATTAAAACAATAAAGACAACCAATTCAGCAAAGGGACCTTAAAAGACTATGATTTATCAATAATTAAATTATTGTAAGGTATAGGGCATTATATTTCACTCACATTTATAATTCCTCGCTTCTTAAAAAATGTCCTAGGATTTCCCAGCCCCACATTTCAATGGGATGTTGGAAAATTTGCTTTCCTTGTTACATACATATGAATGTGAATGGCATTTGTACTTGGGCTGAAACGTCCATCCAAATATTCAGTCTTTCTTGTTTTAAGGCATACGCCTACCACCGAGCCCCACCAAGATTGCAGAAATGCAACCAGACACATACAGCTTCAGCCCTTCAAATGATGTACCTCCACTCCACCTAACAGAGCACAGATGCCATGCGTCGCCTTCTTTATGGCTTAAGCCAGAGTTTAATCCTAAAGACAAAGTTTTCTTCCTCTCAGCAGTGCTGGTCTCTCAAAGCTGTATTGCAGCATCATTGCTAAGCTCTCTCTCACATTCTTCCTTTCTTATCCCTGGATTCTTCTCTTTATGATTATCCTAATAAGAACAACTCACAGGCCGGGCACAGTGGCTCACGCCTGTAAACCCAGCACTTTGGGAGGCTGAGGCCGGTGGATCACCTGAGTCTGAGATCAGTCTGGGCAAAATGATGTAACCCATCTCTACTAAAAATACAAAAATTAACTGGACATGGTGGTGGGTGCCTGGAATCCCAGCTATTCAGGAGGCTGAAGCTGGAAAATCGCTTGAACCCAGGAGGAGGGGGTTGCAGTGAGCTGAGATTGCACCACTGCACTCCAGCCTGGGCCACAGAGTGAGACTCCGTCTCAACAACAACAACAACAAAAATAAATAAATAAATAAAAGGAATAACTCACATTTCATGATTCAGAATTAGTTACAAAGGCCGAGATCTGTATGTTTGCCATATTTTCTCCCAAACAGACGAGTAAGATAAGCTATCAGCCGACTACCTAAAACTCTAGGTGGTTTTTTGGTTCTTTTTTGAGGCAAGGTCTTGATCTGTCACCCAGGCTGGAGTGCAGAGGCGCAATCTCAGGTCACTGCAACTGGGCTCAAGCCATCCTCCCACCTCAGCTTCAGGAGCCGTTCGGACTACAGGTGTGTACCATGCTCTCAAATGTTTGTGGTTTTTGTAGAGACGTCGTCTCACTCTATTGCTCAAGCTGGTCTTGTACTCCTGGGCTCAAGCAATCCTCCCACTTTGGCCTTCCAAAGTGCTGGGCTTAGAGCCATGAGCCACCATGCCAGGCCATAATCTAGATTTTTATCCCATCTCAAGGTACATCAAGAGATGGGTCCTTAAACTAGGATTTATTTTTCTTGATAACCATGTGCATCTTCTCATTTGGAAGAGTTATATTGTGTAAATTAAAGGAATATTATAATGATCAAACAATCCTGTCTTGTAGACTGCACAGTACAATGTTCTTCTTCTTTTTGTCACAGACCTGACTGTGTGCTCTAGGTTGCCATGGTGAAAATGAAGGCATTTCTTATCAAGTACATGAGGTCTGGGTATGCCATAAACAAGGCGATGCATGGCACCTGTGCTCTTCCCATCTGTGGGACTAAATCAAACTAGAATGCAGGCAATAGCAAGGAGACTTACACAGATACAGAACAGGTGGGTGGCGGTGCAAGTTATTTTTATTATTTTTTTTTTAGAAAGAAAGAAAGAGGAAGAGAAAGGGGGAGAGAGAACAGGAGTCTTGTTCTATTGCCCAGGCTGGAATGCAGTCTAAAAATAGGTATTAAAGACCTCTTTTATGCCAATAATTGTGCTTAACAATGGAGACAGGAAGGAATAAGGGAAGAAAATAACAAACAGCTAACCAATATTTCATTTAAATCTGTGAAATACTATGCAATTGCTGAAAAGCTATTTACTTCCAATTGTGTGGTCACTTTTAAAACAGGTGTAATATAATACTGAGAAAAATGTATGTTTTGTGCATTTGGGGTGGAGAATTCTATAGATATTTATTGAGTTTACTTGTTCCAGGTCTGAGTTCAAGTCATAAATGTCCTTGTTAATTTTCTATCTTGTTGATCTGTCTAATGTTAATATGGTGTTAAAGTCTCCCGCTGCTTTGTGCGGGAGTCTAAGTCTCTTTGTAAGTCATTAAGAACTCGTCTTATGTATCTGGGTGCTCCTGTATTGGGTGCATATATATTTACGATCATTAGTCTTCTTGTTGCATTGATCCTTTTACCATTATGTAATGTCCTTCTTTGTTTCTTTTAGTTTTTATTACTATTAAAGTCTGTTTTGTCAGAGATGAAAATTACAGCTCCTGGTTTGGTTTCTTTTTGTTTTTTTGTTTTGTTTTGTTTTTTGCTCTCCGTTTGATTGGTGAATCTTCCTCCATCCCTTTGTTTTGAGTCTTTGTGTGTCCTTGCTTGTGAAATAGATCTGGATACAGCGTACAGATGGGTTTTGACTTTTTATTCGATTTGCCTATCTGTGTCTTTGATTGGGGCATTTAATCCGTTTAAATTTAGGATTAATATTAATATATATGAGTTTAATATTGTCATTTAATACTAGCTGGCTGTTTTGCCCATTTGTTGATATAGCTTCTTCATTATGGTGATACTCTTTAGCTTTTGGTAAGTTTTTGGGATGATTGATACTCGTTGTTCCTTTCTGTATGTAGTGCTTCTTTCAGAAGCTGTTGTAAAGCAGGCCTGGTGGTGATAAAATCTCTGAGTACTTGCTTGTTCACAAAAAATTTTATTTTTCCTTCACTTATGAAGCTTAGTTTGTCTGGATATGAGATTCTGGGTTGAAAATTCTTTTCTTTGAGGATATTGAATATTGACCCCCATTCTCTTCTAGTTTGTAGGGTTTCTGCTGAGAGATCTGCTGTGAGTCTGATAGGCTTCCCTTTATGGGTAACCTGACCTTTCT
>CAUYLG010020922.1:0-28406 GCA_963573385.1 Cacajao melanocephalus | reverse complement strand
GCGATCCCCTGTAGAAGGAGAGGCATTGTGTTTTCGGGTGTTCTCAGCCTTTTTGCACTGGTTTCTTCCCATCTTTGTGGATTTATCCACCTGTCGTCTTTGTAATTGCCGACTTTCAGATTGGGTCTCTGAGTGGACTTCTGGTTTGTTGGTGATGAAGTTTTTTCTGTTTCTTAGTTTTCCTTTGGCGGACGCCCCTTCCCCATGGAGCTGGGCCTTCTCTGGTTCAGCTGTGCATGCTGTGAAACTCTCAGTCTTCAGCACTTCCAATTGCTTTTTTTGTGTGTGTGGAGATGGGACCAGCAGAGCCCGACTAAAAGGGTACCCAGTCCCATATACTCCGCACCGAGAAGTGCCGCGCCGGCCAAAAGAGTCATGCTGGTGACCTGTGGGGCTCCTCTGCCGAGAATCTCCCGGTCTGTGGGCAAAAAAAATTCATCTGAAAGTGCGGTGTCCACTCACTCTCTACGCTTTCTCTGGGAGCTACAATCCTGAGCTGCTGTTAATCGGCCATCTTGGATCTCTCCCCCACAAATGATTTTTTAAATGTTCATCTACATAATACATATTGGCTAAACTATATGCCAACAGCATAGAACAAATCCCATTTAGCTAGACTCCAACCAATTTGAAATTTGATGAACTCTAAATCCGTACCTTTCATTCAGGTTTTTCTTCTGAGCTTTGGACCTGCATATGCAACAACCTATTGGAAATCTTTGGGATATCACCACAGGCAAAGTGATTCAGTTCTCTTCCTTCAGACAGGCTCACCCTATTCTTCCTCTCTTAGTAGACAGCAACATCCTCTCTCCAACGGCCCAAGCCAGAAACAGTATCTTCCTAGAAATCTCCCTTTCTCAAATCCCCTACATCTAGTCAGTCACCAAGAGTCTTCTTATTTGTTGTTGTTGTTGTTGTTGTTGAGATAGAGTCTTGTTCTGTGGCCCTGGCTGGAGTCCAATGGCTCGATCTCGGCTCACTGCAGCCTCCGCCTCCTGGGTTCAAGCAATTCTCTTGCCTTGGCCTCCCGAGAAGCTGGGACTACAGGCGTTAGCTACCATGCCTGGCTAATTTTTGTATTTTTAGTAGAGACAGGGTTTCACCATGTTGGCCAGGCTGGTCTCGAACTCCTGATCTCAAGTGATCTGCCTGCCTTGGCCACCTCAAAGTGCTGGGATTATAGGTGCAAGCCACCCTGCCCAGGCTTCTTGACCATTTTTTCTTTCTCCTTTTCCACATTCCCTCTGCTACTACCTTAGTTTGAGCACTCAAATATGTCTCAGCTGGATGACTGCAATGGCCTATTTATAGGCCATATGCTTCCAGTTTTTCTTCTTGCTCCAACCAATCTTCCAAATTGCTGCAAGAATGGCCTAAATAAAATGAAAATCTCATCATGTTACTATCTGGCTTAAAACTCTTTAGGAGTTCTCTATTGTCTACTGATAAATGTGAGATTCTTTGCAAGGCAAACAAAGCCCTCCTCTGCTCTGTTCTCTGCCTGTATCTACAGCGTTATCTTTCACCCTACTGTCCTCACTATGCTCCAGCCATGACTAATGACTTACGGTACTCTTCAAGAAGCACTCCGCCTTGTGTCTCCATTCCTGTGTTCAGGTGCTATTTCCCTCATCCCAGCTCCCTAGAAAATATGTACAGCACTCGTTTTTCTACACTGCATTCAGGTATTAAATTCTTTTTGAATCCTTTCTGATGCAACCCCCCACCCCAAAAAAGAACCAACCCCATGACATTTTGCATTTTGAGCCCTTGGACCATTTGCAAACTTCTATCATTGCACATTTATAATTTTTTTTGCCTCGTTTTGTTTTCGGGTCTGTCTTTCGCTACCCGATCACATGCTTCATTTAGGAAAGAACTATATCTCATTTGTATTTTTGTTTCCTGCCTCAGCCTCGCAAGTAGCTGGGCCTACCGGCGCACGCCACCATGCCGGGTTTTTTGTATTTTTAGTAGAGACAGGGTTTCACCGAGTGTGCCAGGATGGTTCCTGATCTCATGATCTGCCTGCTCCACCTCCAAAAGTGCTGGGATTACTGATCCTCCCGCCCCAGCCTCCCAAAGTGCTGGGATTACAGGTGTGAGCCACCGTGCCCAACTGTTGCCTCCTTTTTTACTGCACAAGTAGCAAAAAAGAAGAGAAGAGGGAACCTCCATGTTGAATATATCTGGCTTCCAGGTATCCCTTTTCTATTGTCACAGCTGCCGGTATTTACCTATGCAACTTTTTAGCTTGCTTATCTATGCTTGCAGCTTGATTTTTTAGGCTGCTTTTTGTTAGAAAAGAAATGATTTGGGGGGGCTGCTTTTTATGAAAAGGAAACCTTACCAAGGACTCTTATCCTCATTATCTGCCTAAATAATTTTTCTAGCTCTTCTATCTCTATCAGTGAGTATATTCCCAAAGGAAAATGAATTGTTCTACCAAAAAGACGTGCAGCCAGGCGCAGTCGCTCATACCTGTAATCCCAGCACTTTGGGAGGCCAAAGCAGGTGGATCATTTCAGGTTAGGAGTTTGAGACTAGTCTGGCCAACATGGTGAAACCAAGTCTTTACTAAAATTACAAAAAAATCTAGCTGGGAATGGTGTCGTTCACCTCTACTCACAGCTACTTGTGAGGCTGAGGCAGGAGAATCGTTTGAACTCAGCAAGCAAAGGTTGCAGTGACCTGAGATCGTGCCACTGCACTGCAGCCTGGGTCACATAGTGAGTCTATCTAAAAAAAACCAAAAAAACAAAAACAAAAACAAAACAAAACAAAACAAACAAAAAAAAAAACCAACTCTTTTTCTCTAGTTTCCTAAGGTGAAAACTTAGATGATTGACTTCAGGTCTTCCTTCATTTCTTTTTTAAAAATTATTTTTTTTTTACTTTTTTCTTTCTTATGGTTTCATTCCATCAGTGACCATTCATTTCTAATAGGTACATTTAAAGCTGTAAATTTCCCTCTGAACATGGCTTTCACTGCGTTCCACAAATTTTCTTAAGTTGCATTTTTCTTTATTATTTAGTTCAAATATTTTTCAATTTTTCCTGAGACTTCCTTTTTGACCTATGTGTTATTTAGAAGCATGTTATTTAATTTCCAATTCAAGAAAAGTAGTTTTTTCAGTTTGCTAGCTTTTTCCTAAGGATGCAAGTGACAATATCCAACCTCATAACATGTTGAAGTTGAAACCAGAGGTCCTTAAAAGGTTTTTAACCAAACTTGAGCCTTGTAAACCAAAAATAAAATTTGAAGGTCCCCATACAACCATCTGAATGAGCTCCCTCCTTGGCCAGGGCACCCTAAAATTTAACCTAAAAGATGGGTTCAGGCCATGACAAGAAGTGGGGATTGGACATGCCTCATTATACCACTCCTGTGTTGACGTAAACACAGACCTTAAGTCCGATAAGAAGCATTTACAGTCTGTCTATTCTCACTAAGGCCTGCTACTTGGAGGCTTCATCTCTATGATAAAACCTAGGTCTCCACCACCCCTATCATAACCCAGACATTCCTTTCCATAGATAATAACTCAACCAATTGCCAATCAGAATATGTTTAAATGTACCTATGACCTGAAGCTCTCCACCCACCCCTGCCTCTGCCCTCTTAGTTGTCCCACCCTTCCAGATTGAACCAATGTGAATCTTACATGTATCGATTGATGTGTTATGTCTCCCTAAAATGTATAAAAGCAAGCTGTACCCTGCCACCTTGGGCACATGTTGTTAGGACTTCCTGAGGCTGCGTTATGGGCGCATCCTTAACTGTGGCAAAATAAACTTTCTAAAGTGATTGAGATTTGTCTCAGATACTTTTTGGTTTACAAATCTATTTTCTCATCTGGAAATACTACTTTGCTCAGCATGGAGTTATGAGTTTTAAATGGGTTGACCGAGGCAAGTTATCTAACACTTAAAAAGTATTCATCTAGTTTTATTTTTATCTTTTCATGATTAGTGAAAGGACATTCATTATCTTTGGCATAGTCACTTCATATGCTTGGGGGCCTTATTAAATCAACTATCATTTTTCTAAATAATATTAATACCTTTAATACATTTTATTTTCCAAATTTTCTATTCTCTAAATCCTTTCTTTCTTTTTTTTTTTTTTTGAAATGGAGTCTCACACTGTCTCCAGGCTGGAGTGCAGTGGTGCGATCTAGGCTCACTGCAACCTCCACCTCCCGGGTTGAAGCGACTCTCATGCCTCAGCCTCCCGAATAGCTAGGATTATAGGTGCCTGCTACCACGCCCAGCTAACTTTTGCATTTTTAGTAGAGATGGGGTTTCACCATGTTGGCCATACTGGTCTCAAACTCCTGATCTCAGGTGATCCACCTGCCTTGGCCGCCCAAAGTGCTGGGATTACAGGGTGAGCCACCACACCCAACAGAATATAAGTATTTTTTTTATATTACAACACCAAACAGAGCAAGACTCTGTTTCAAAAACAAAAAAAGAAAAAGAAAAAGCAGGAAACATGGCGCTGGCCAGGTAGAGACCCTATCTGCATAATGAAAGATTAGGGTGGGGTGGCCAGCTTCTTCATGCATTCTGTAAATGGCACACCTGGTCCAACCAGTCTTTGGGCCCTATGTAAATCAGACACAGCCTCCTCAAGCTCACCTATAAAACTCCGTGCATTTCACCATGGAACCAGAAGACCCACTCAAGAACCCCTCCCTGTCTGTGGAGAGAGAGCTCCTCTCTTTTCTCTTTTCTCTCACCTACTAAACATCCGCTCTTAAACTCACTTCTTGTGTGTCCACGTCCTTGATTTCCTTGAGGTGAGACGACAAACCTCGGTATTTATCTGAGAAGAATGACGCAGCTTCAACAGGATTGCCGGGTCAAATGATAGTTCTGTTTTTTGGTGTTTGAGAAATCTCCAAACTGCTTTCATAGGCGCTGAACTAATTTACATTCCCACTCTTAGTTATAGTGGACCCCAAGTTTCTCTTCAAAGAATTAGTATGTCAGTATGTTCAGCTCTCTTATTTTTTAATTCTCTATTTTAAAGTTTAACTTCCTTTTAGTTTCAGTAAACAACTTTTTCCACTGGTTCTAATCAGTGGTTCACAACTGTTCCCCTGGTCCCCCGGCTCCATCCTGACTCATGCCGGTTACCTGCTCCAGTCACCTGCTCTGGTCACCTTCTTTGACCTAGTCACCCCTGGCTACCTGCTCTGACCTGACCGTAACCGTCCTTCCCACCAAACCACCCACCCTGCCACTCCAGTTCAGACCCCTGCTCTCTTTAAAAGAGCCAATTGGGATTGGTCTAGCTTCTGGGTCTAACCCTAGCCAATAGGGGAACGACACAGCAGTAGAGGTGACCCCCGTCAGGCATAAGTACCCTCCCCCTCCTTGTTCAGGTGTGCACTCGCCATTGTTTCATCTGTGAGCCACACCCTTCTATAAGAAGGAAATTGCCTTGCTGAGGAAATTTATATTTGAGTGTTACTTCTTTGGTGGCATTGAAAATTCTACTTATAACATCACCAAAGTGTGTTAACATTCCCTTTTCTCCACAGCCTCTCCAGCATCTGTTACTTTTTGACTTTTTAATAACACTATATATTTTCTATCAGTTGTAACGGCCTGGAGCTAATATCCCAGTAGCAATAAGTATACCTAGTGCCCAGACATTGATTTTTGAAGCTGTTTCCCAGGAACAGGAACCAGACCTTCTTGGATGGCTGACTCTAAGACTGGGGCTGGAAATGTGAAAATGAGCCAAGCTTGGAGCATCTTAAATATAGTGCCAGAAAGAAAGTTGTCGGAAAAAAATGAAAATAATCTACCATGGAGGTATATGAAAAGGACACAGGAGTCAACTAAAAGAGCTCCCAATGACTAAAGTTGAAATCATTTGAACAAAATAAGTACAGTAGCCTTGGATTATAACCCAAAGTATAAAATATCCATGAGTCCATACTGATAGAAATAAGTGACTGAATGAATAAATAGGGAGAAGAGATAAATCTCCTGTGCAGAATTCCAAATAATTTATGTACACACCCCACCCTCAAGAAGAGGGAGCATAACTTCTTAAGTGTAGACACCTAGTGACTTCCAAAGAGACATCATACAAAGGGGAAGAAAGAGAAACTTGATAGTGGAGAAACTTGTCAAACACTCCCTTAACCAGGTGATCAAGCTCAACATTAATGGTGATAAATCATACTGACAGTATGTATGATTTGCTATGATTTGTGAAAAATGGCACGTTACCTCTGCAATTTTCCTGCCAAAAACCCAGTGTAACCACGAGAAAAACATCAGACAAATCCCAATTAAGGGACAGTCTACACAATACCTGTCCAGTCCTCCTGAAAACTATCAAGGCCATCAAAAACAAGGAGTGTCTGAGAAGCTGTCATTCACGAGAAACCTAAGGAGACATAAATAAAAGCAGTGTGGGATCCTAAACAGGATCCTGGAACAGCAAAAGGGCATTAGATAAGCAAGGAGAAGAGACTAAGAAAATCTGATTAAACCAGGGATTTCAGTCAATCACAATGAAGCAATATTGGATTATTAGTTGTAAAAAATGTACCAATGTAAGATGTTACTAATGGGGGAACTGGGTGCAGGGTGTATGGTAACTCTCTGTAGTATCATCTGAATTTTTCTGTAAATCTAAAACTGTTTTAAAATGAAGTTTATTGAAAAAAAAGCTTAGTATTAGCTTAGTATTGTTTCCCTATTAACAGTTATAGCTATGTCAGAAATAGTTTTTTAAAAATCAATTAATGAACCAGAAATCACAGAGGACATGGGTTTCATAAATCAATTTCTTTTTGTTGAACAAGTATTCTTTTCATCTCTGGTATTATTGAATATATTTTAAAAATATATTTGTATATTTTTTCTTGTCTTGGCAAATATTGCACATTAAATATAATCTAACCTTTCTTGCTCAATTAAAACAAATAGCTGCCTAAAAAGACACCCCCAAAAACAACCCTCAAGCCCCCTCAAACTTCCCAATGTCCCAAACTCCATCAGAAATAAAGATTCATTAATATTAATTCATTTTGTGCCCTCGATATTGCTCAGGCACTGGGAACACAGTTGAGAAAACTTTCTGCCATTGGGGAACGTATATTCTAGTGAGAAGATGTCAGCTCTTGATTCCTGCTACTTGGGCATTCCAGTCCTTTGGATGACTCCTCATTGAATTGGTCATCAATTCTCAGAACACTTCCTTTACAATGTCTCTCCCACTGATCTCATTAAAGAAAAAAAATTTGCTATTCCCATGATCTAGGTTACTAATATTACCTTATATCTAGTCACTTACGATTTTAAACATCTGAATTTTAAAAAATAGCTTCCGGCTGGGCGCAGTGGCTCACACCTGTAATCCTAGCACTTTGGGAGGCTGAGGTGGGCAGAGCACTGGAGGTCAGGAGTTCAAGGCCAGCCTGGCCAACATGGCCAAACCCCATCTCTACTAAAAATTCAAAAATTTGCTGGGCATGGTTGTGAGCACCTGTAGTCCCAGCTACTTGGGAGACTGAGGCAGGAGAATGGCTTGAACCCAGGAGGCAGAGGTTGCAGTGAGTCGAGATCACGTCACTGCACTCCAGCCTGGGCGACACAGTGAGACTCTGTCTCAGTTTTAAAAAAAAAAAAGCTTCCAATGGTTATCTTTCTGCTTCTTATCCCCTATTAAACTACCCTTCTTAAAATCTCTCTTCTAATCTAAATCTTATGGGGTTAAGTATACAAGTCTCTACCTGGATTCAAGGGTTTTGACCATCTGGTTTTCATTTGCCCCTCATGACATTTCTGGTGTCCTTGCCTTAACTCTGATTCACTGCTTGATTTCTTCCTCTCTTTATCCTACAAATATATTCCTCCAACATTCTTATTGCTTCAGTTATGTCTCTAGGTTTGATTCTCAGGTTTTAGGTGTTCCTCTGGCTTTTCACCTATCACTTCATTCCATCCTTTGGGTCACAGTTAAACTCATTTCTTGTAGTTTGATGAAGCTGGAGAGTTAGGCATTTTGAATCTCTCTGAAAGCCTTACAATCCATTCCTAAAATAAATCCTCCCAGTACTGCTGGCAGGCAGTGTTCTGGAGACTTACCTTATTCTTTGTTTTTTGCCTCCCACAATTAGGTGTTAGAATTTGCCTTTCTGGATATTGTTTGAGACTTTTGTTTTTCTGCTACAGTGCTACCTATATTTTCCTCAGTTGCTATGAGTTTACCTATTACTGCATGCTAGTGCTGCAGGAATAAAATAGGCCTCAAATGAATAACAGCTCAAGTACACAGTAGAAGGTTTTCTTCCTCATGTAACACTCTGAAGAAGATATTACCAGTTGTGGGTAGATGACCTTTAAGTGGTGAATCAAGGACCCAGGCTCCTTTCATCTGTGACTTTCACCATCCCTTGGCATACTAGCCATTTTCTGTAACCAGCTAATGCAGGGGGAGAGAGACCATAGAGGCAATGGGCCTAGAAATGGTACCTATCACTCCCACTCACATTCCAGTTGTCTAGGACTCAGTCACATAGCCACAGATATTTGCAAGAGAGGCTGGGAAATGTAGTCTAGTGTGTGTCCAGGAAGAAAACAAAGCTTTCGTTAATTAGCTTACTTTCTCCCTAAGGAAGACCACCTCAGGTACCATCCAATTACTGCAGTGTTCTCCATGTCCTCTATCTCTGGTGGTACACTCTCCTTTCCATCAAGTCCAGTGACCTGGGAGGTTAAAGATATCTCCCCCTACCACCACCAACTTCCACCAAGTACACAATGCAGAGCAGGAAGAAGATAACTGCCATTAAAATTTCCTTTTGAAAAAGAGAAGAATGAGAAACTACAGCAGTCATTGATTCACAGCAGTGAAACCCCCTGCTCCCAATTCTCTCAGTAGAGGCAGTTTTTAAATGTTTATTTCTGTTTCCTGTTTTTTAGAGACAGGGTCTTGCTCTGTCACCCACGCTGGAGTGCAAGAGTGCAGTGATACGATCGTAGCTCCCTGCAGCTTTGAACTCCTGGGTTCAAGTGATCCCCCTGCCTTAACCTCCTGAGTAGCTGGGACTACCCACATACGCTATCACGCCAAACTTATTTATTTATTGGTAGAGATTGGGTCTCCCTATGTTGCCCAAGCTGGTCTCTAACTCCTGGCATCCCTCTGCTCCAGCCTCCCAAAATGCTGGGATTTTAGGCGTGAGCTACCATGCCTGGCCTAGAGGCAGTTTTTTGTTTGACTCCAACTATTTTCTAAGAGGAACTCTCTTATTCACTATTCTCAGTGGTCCCCTGCTCTGACTTCTGAGAAGTCAGAAGACTATATAACATGTAACACGCTATGGTTTCATTTGAAGAAGGTATTGAGAACTATTTCCTTCTTGGAAGCCGCACAACTTTCATAGCTTGCTTCATGAGGATGAAAGTTTGCTTGGAGTCCCTCTGAAACAGGAGGCAACACAAACAATTCTGATCTTTGTCACAAGGTTGAGTTCCCATGTTTAGTTGAGCAGTCTCAATGGGCTTTTCTTATTCAACACTTTTTTCAATTTCCTAATACTTGAGGATCCAGAAGCAGTAGACTTTTCCAACCCGAAGGCCCTTCATCTCAGGGCTCTTTTCCATTCCCTTCAATCTCTGTGAAAGCCATGTAACTCCTGCCTGATTTTACTGCTTTCTCATGAAACATTTTAGCAAGGAACTCTCAAACACACCGCTACTCTGGCTCTTTCCATCCATTTCCCGCGAACTATAGTTTCAGTAATCACACCGACCACCTTCAGTATACAGGAAACGGTTTATCCATGCTTTGCCACTGCAAAATAAAGCTACAGGTTTCCAGGCTGCTGTATCTATTTCCTCACCACTGGTTGCTTGACTGCTAAGCTGATGTAAAATATTTTAGGTTTTCATTCTCACAGAACCCCACTGAAAGGTATCAATTGTTTTTTAGTTTTGGTTGTTTGCAGTAACAGATGTACTCCAAAATATGCAATGGCTCAAATATAATAGAAGTTTTTTTCCTTATTTATGCTGTCATTTTGAGGCATACATACCTGGTTGTCAGTTTTCTGTGAGGTGACTCAGTGACCCAGAATCTCTCCAAGTTGGGGCTCTGCCATTCCCGAAAGCTTTCAATTTTCTCTGTATCCCAGCCAGTGGAAAGTGAAAGAAGGCAGGGAGGAGGCACATTTGATTCTTTTTTTGAGACAGGAACTCCCTCTGTTGCTTAGGCTGGATCATGCCAATGGCACGATCTTAGCTCATTGGTACCTCCACATCATGAGTTCAAGTGATCCTCCTACCTCAGTTTCCCACATAACTAAGGTTACAGGCATGTGCCACCATGCCTGGGCACATTTGATTCTTAAAAATCCTCCTAGGTTGAGCATGGTGGCTCACACCTGTAATCCCAGCATTTTGGAAGACCAAGGCAGGCGGATAGCTTGAGCTCATGAGTTCAGGATCAGCCTAGACACCATAGTGAGACCCTGTCTCTACAAAAAATAAAAATATTAGCCGAGCATGGTGGTATACACCAGTAGTCCCAGCTATTGGAGAGGCTGAGGTAGGAGGATTGCTTGAATTTGGGATGTTGAAGCTGGAGTGAGCTGTGATTGTGCTGCTGCACCCCAGCCTGGGCAAAAGAGCAAGACCCTGTCCCCCCCCAAAAAAAGTACCATCTAGAAATTGGTACACATCATCTTTGGTCATATTCAATTGGTGAGAACTCAGTCACATGGCCACGCCTAATTTCAGGGGAAGGTGAGAAATGTAAGCTAGCCATATGACCAAGAAAAACATGGGTTTTGGTGAAGAATTGGCCATTTCTATCACATATTAAAAGTATTCTTTGGACGGTTGCCTTTAGATATATTTTCTTTATGCTGAGTACATGCTTTCATTTTTTTCTTATTAATCAATATAAGTTTATGGGATCGTCACATAATTTGTCCCCATTTATCTGGCATTTAATTTCATAGACACATGTAGTGTATTATATTTTTGATTCATTATAAATTACTAATAAAATATTCCATATATACCTTTACTGAGACCATTTGTTTTAAAACTGGGAATGACTTTATTTTCAAATGGGAAACATCATGGAATATTTTGATAATCTACGGAAAGAAAAGTTGACTTAAATATTATTTTGCATATTGGAGATCAAAAAAGTTATAATCAATTTGCAATTAAAATATAATCTTTGGTGAGGTTTTTGGCTTAAAAAAAAGCAAAAAACAACAAAAAACATATCTTAAGTATAGTAACCTGTAATAATGAATAACTACTAAATCCAT
The DNA here is from genome assembly GCA_963573385.1 of Cacajao melanocephalus. NCBI lineage: Eukaryota > Metazoa > Chordata > Mammalia > Primates > Pitheciidae > Cacajao > Cacajao melanocephalus. The sequence goes on along the minus strand of CAUYLG010020922.1, from coordinate 17,085 downwards.
TTATAACAATAGAAAATGAAAATTTAATGATTTGTTAGCAAGAATGCAGATATGCCAATTTTTTTGCTGGGATTTCACTTTATATTAATTGTAATTTTCTGAAGACAATAAGCCATGACCCAAATGAAAATAATTTTTTCAAAGTATTAAATAATAAATTATAACTAAGATATTGCTTATAATTCAGAAAATTTTGTCAACACTCAAGCAAATCTGTTACTTTTGCTTCTTCAACCTTAAATGTCTTAATAATAGAAGCCCAAAATGTTTGAGAGAGGGCGAATAATTCAGCAGTTAGTACTGGGAAAGGATACAAACTCCTTACATTGTAGTTTGGAGACTACATTATGAACCCATTTATTCTGAGCAGAAATGTTTCATGTTTTCATTATATTTCAGTAGAGACAACTTTACAAAAAGAAAAAAAATAGCTCAACCAGGCCAATTGGGCACTGGTGTTCCCCTCTTTAAATATGTTAACTAAAAAAGGTTCTGGATCATTTATGGAACTAAGGATTCAAAGACAATCAGAGATTAGATGATGTAGCAACTTTAATTTCTGTCAGTTTTAGAGCACCAAACTTTTAAATTCTTCTTCATATGCAAAATGGTACTTGTGAAGTCTGTTGTTATAAATCTTTGTTGCTGGAAGTAAAATGGACAAGGTAATGAAATATGAAAAATATCTAAACTCAAGGTCTTTGGGAAATAATACAACTATCTAACAAAAAAGAATTAAAAATCAACAAACTACTATTGCCAAAGAGAAAATTATTTTGTTAAACAAGATAGCAATACTGATATGAATGACAACAAATTCACATTAAATCAAAGAATAAGCTAGATAACAGTTCATATTCCAGCTGAAAATACGGAGACCATTTTAAAGCTACTTAGTTTAATTTGTGATTTATATGAACTTTAAAGGAGATATTTTTAAATGCCTGAATTTGTAAGTCTATTTTCTTTGGAAGCCAGATTTGACTTACTTACAATTAAAGAAAATAATATGACCCAAACATTTTGAGAGCAATATTTTATAGCACATTTAGATGAGATCCCTTTCAAACCCAAGATCTGAATAACATTTACATATATCCATTCAATATTTCCTTATGTAATTGACAATCTTTTATTTTGTGTAACAGTCATGTTAACATTTATTTGTCAACGACAAGAATTAGGACTGATGCTTATGCATCATTATCAATGAAGTCAGATGTTTACCCATTCCATATGAGTACTAAAATGTGAACAGATTTCTTACATAAAGGTGAAGAAAAGTAACTTTTAACCCACACAAAATTTATTCTCTGGAAAATTAAATTGCCATTAAAATCTCATTGGAATAATAATTTTAACATTTTTTATACTGTTTTCACAGAGGTCAGCAATTTCCGTATGTGATACAATTATACAAAAGGAAAAAGGCACCGAGACAATCGGTGTACAGATAGATAGTAGAAAAGTTGATATGAGAATAAAATGCAACACACAGCACATTTTCAATAACATGAAAATAATCAGATATATGCTCACTCTATAAAACAGACTGCTTCACACACGCATCTGTTTATATTTTTGACCAAAAATGTAAATAAATGTGACAATAATACAACACTGTTGATAACCACACAGACACTTGTTTATATTAATAAGATCCATTAATGGTTTAGAGTCACTAGCAAATATGCTGGAGACAATTCAAGACCAAGGAAAAGGTTAATCAGCAGTGTATTTCTTCAGTTGTTTGATAAGAGTTTTGCTCATGGAGCATTTAAACTTTATCACACGGTTATATCCATTATTAGAAAAATAAGTAAGAAAGCTCTGTAGAAACTATATTATTAAGGAAGCTGCTTGCCTGAAAAAAATCAAAGAACTAGGAAGGAAGGAGGGAGGGAGGGATGGAAGAAAGGAAGAAAAGAAAGAAGAAAGAAAGAAAGAAAGGGAATACTGAATACAAGATTCCACTAATTGAGCTTTTCCATACAAATTTCATTATTTTGAGAAACAAAATACAATGCAAGAGTATTGATCAGTGAGGAACCTCATGAGTTTTAGAATAGATCCCAACATTCATGAAGATCCTTAAAACTCATATAATAACTATTCTTCCTCAAGACTAATTTAACTGAAAACATATTAATACACTTTCTTGTTTCAAAATTCTAGTAAAAATCTAGCCAAAGTTTAGCCGTCTCTTCCAAACAGCTTTAAAGATTCCTCAAAATTGTTGTCACTATATTATTTTCACCATGAAAACAAAAGCAATCTCAATAAAATTATGCAGAAACATAAAAAACCAATTAATTCTGTAATGCAAGCTACTCCTGGAATTTTTCACTTGATAAAGTAATATTTATAACATCAAAATGCTGCTAGAAGTATCACCATTAATTTCTAGCTGTGTTTCAAACAATTGTTTAAATATGCTTAAATACTAAGAGAGTCAATTTATGTGCAACAGCTACTCTGGTCTCCCCTCACACAACAAATGTCACATAATTACAGAATACTATAAATATTCTCAATATTTTCCCAAGAAGACTTCCCAAAACCAAAACAAGCACGATTCCTCCCTTTTCCTCCTCTCCACTCTCCACACTAAAAAAAAAAAACAAAAACCCAAACAAAAAAGCCCCCAAACCTCTTACGACTCTATAGTATTTACTTCAGTTTTCTATTTTTTGAAATTGCCTGGTTAAAGTAACGTGAAATTTTAAAAAAACAGGTCTTTGAAAGAAAGCTTCTTGCAAAATTTAAAATAAAAAGAATGTACAAGCTAGAGGGAGAAGGGAGGAGACTGAAATGAGAGAATACGACATAATGATCGCAGATCCTCACTTCCACAAGTTGGAACTGCAATGACATTGGGTACTGAAGCAGCTGTCCTATTTCAGAGTTCTGGGAATACTGATCCTTTATGGGCCTTTTCTCCTATTGGTGAAAATACTGATCCTTTATGGGCCTTTTATCCTATTGGTGCTTATGGATTACTTCCATCCACATTAATGGGGTTATGAACAGGAATCACTATGAGGATCATCCCCTGAGGGAATAAATGGTTTGATCGTTACTGAAGATTAAACCATCAGGAGGAGGTTAGCACACTTAGAAACTGACAGATGAAGTGACGTTAAGAGGTTCACAACCATCCACTGTCAACCAGATGGGAATGGCAAAGAGAAGCAGTAAGTCTCAGAGATAAGGAAAAGTTCCTATTTTCTCATTCAACAAAATAGTCATATTTAATATGAACTGCTAGCAATACCTGAATACACAAATTTTGAAAAATTATTTTTTCAGTATATAATAGAGTATTATATTTTATCTATTAATTTATTTTAAACACATTGTCAGGTAAGAGATCACATGTTAATGTAATAAACAGAAAAATGTTAAGGTTTTTCTTTTTAAAATAGTCTTGAACACTTAAAAGACAAACTCAAATGTCTAACAGTACGAACTGGATTTAGTGATACTCAGAATAATAAAGAAGAGGGTGACGAAGGATCCTAAGAAGACAATTTATAATACAGGCTATGACAGTGACATAGAAATAATGTCAAACATCTTGCACAATTATTGCCACAGCAGTGACTTGGTTCTTATAATTAATTAGAAATGTTCATGTTATAAGCTGTTGAAATTTTATAATAAAATTATGCCAAACTTTTGTTACATTAATAACCAGCTTCCTTCCTGCTCCCAGCCCATACAACATAATTTTAGGGTACTTCACACTATTCAAGTATACAACTACCACCACCATCACCGAAACAGCAACAACAAACATGCTATGATTCGAGTATTTCGCTTTGCTCTTTCTGTAGTCCCCAAGAAAGCCTATCTGGTCCTGCCTACTGTCCAGGCCAGGTGGTTAAGAGAAAAAAGTCAGGGTATCACTTTCTGGTAGGTATTATTCAGCTTTGGTGAACTAACTCTGGTATCTGGTTTGAGTGTATAAGAAGAGTGGGAAAAAAGGCAGGGAGGAAGAAAGAGGGAATATTTTTTTAAAGGCACATACTAGTCTAAACAGAGAGAGAAAAGAGCAATATTTTTACATTCATTTTTTGATAATAAACTAGTAATTCCAGTCTATCAAGCTGTATTACCTTAAGATTATATTAACCAGACCTCAAGCTATCACCTGATCAAACACAGTGATCCATCAGCAGTCACAAAACAGTCTAATTCCATGACAACATTGTTTCACATATTCAAATAAGCTCATTTTTCAGTGGGTAATCACAGATCTTTGTGGGGGGAAAAAAGCTTCAAAATGTAAAATGTGTTCATACAGAATACTATATCAGAGAGGGAAATATGGCTACATTTGAAATGAGGGGAAATGGAAACTCAGATGTACCTTATTCACAGCATTTAATTTGAGAGTAAGAGAAGGTCCTGAGGCTGCTGCAATAACTTGCTATTTGAAATAAAGGATCCTAAGAACAAAACAATCAAGGAACTAGTTTAGAGCAGCAGTCACAGAAACACTGCTGTTAGAGAAGAATCCAGGACACAGTTCATCTGACGAGTGTGATGACAATGAAGCCATTTAGATGATGATAAAGGGAAGCAAGAAATCTTACTGTATACAAGGATGCAAAAATGCCAGCACCTATGGCTGCTACTATACATTTGCTCAAAGGTCAGTCTTATTTCATTTCGGATGCTGATAGGGAAATTACTAGATAAAACCTCCCCAGACACTCTTTGCTTTTTATCTATCATTCTAAAGGTAACTTAGAAGGAAATATTTAAACAATGGAATTTTCAGAAATCATAAAATCAACCTATTTATTATACCAAGAAACACTTTGAAAAATGTATGTTGAATGTGAATGTACAGAAACTCATTATTAAATATTAATTTCTTTCATTAAATATCTTCCTTTTTAAGGAAGCACGAGGAAAAGATCCGTAACATTAATCCTAGTCTTAATCTCTTACTATCACTATCACACTTAAAAGGCCTGATCTACAGGCACTGAAACATTTCATGAATAATGCTATGTAATGCACTTAATATTCTATATAAATACATCTCAGACAGAATTTCCTGGAGAGCTTAATAAAATGTAGATTATTGGGGTCCCTTCCAGACCAAATGAAGTAGAATCTCTGGAGGTAGAGTTTTGGAATACAAGTTAAATTTTCCTCCCTTCCTTCCCTTCTCTTCCTTTGTTCCCGTTCTTCTCCTTTCTTCCTTTCCTTCTCCTCCTCCTTTCCTTCCTCTCTCCCTCCTTCCTTCCTTCTTTTCTACAAGGTCTTGCTCTGTCACCCAGGCTGGAGTGCAGTGGCGCTATCTTGGATCAATGTAACCTTGACTTCCCAGGCTCCACTGATTCCCCTACCTCAGCCTCCTGAGTAGCTGGGACCACAGGCACGTGCCACCACACTCAGCTAAATTTTTAAATTTTTGGTAGAGATGGGTTTTCGCTATGTTGTCCAGGCTGGTCTTAAACTCCTGAGCTCAAGTAATCCACCTACCTCAGCCTCCCTAAGTTTTGGGATTACAGGCATAAGCTACCACGCCTGGCCCAAGTTAAATTTTCAGAATAATTCTTAAGGATATTATAGTTTAGAAACCACTATTTTACATTTTGTTCTTGGAAAGAACATGTGTCCTCAAGTTTGATGGGAGTCTAACGTGTATTTGTTCTTTAAGACCCAACTCAGGGGTTATCTTCTCCAGGAAGATTTTTTTGAATTCCACGTTGCATTCTTCTATTAAATCCCACAGTACTCTATGCATGCCTCTATCTTACTGCTTCATTATACTATACTGAAATTATCCCATTCTGTGGCTATCTTCCTACCTTAGAATGTAGCCCCATGAGGGCAAAGACTTTGACCAATTTATTATCTCTGCATCTGCAGCACTTGGAAGAACAACACATGGCATATATCTGGTACTCTTAAATATATATTAACTAAAGGAATAAATAAATCCATGCGTAACACAAGATTCATAAAAACTAAGACTCATATAATAGTGTGACTGATTTCTTCCATAAGGAATTTAGTTCAATATTTATTGTATGCCTACTATGAGCAAAGGGGTACAGAAAGATACTAACAAGGCATTGAGGACTTACCTAGGGGGAAAGAGAGACATATGTAATAAAAAAAACTAGCTATAATTCCTGACAAATCTTAATGAAATTGAGAATAAAAGAAACATAAATAAATTGCAATGAGAGGACAGAAGACAAATCTTTTGTCTTACCACTGATAATAGTGAGATACGGGCTAAACACAGGTTATGCCCTTCATAGAGTAGTAAGGGGGTCAGGTAACAATTAGAACACCTTGGATTCCCAAAAGTGGTCAAGGAGCAGAACAAACTGATTAATATACTTTCAGGATATAAGTATAGGCTAAACTGGCAGAATAAATCAATTCCAAATCTTTGAAAATCAAAGTCATCTACAAAATGACATCTACAAAAAGTACCACCATTTGTGTCCTGAGAAGAAAAAAATTTCTGATCTTCTTTTCTTGTCTTTTTTCTTTTCCCAGCTGTTTTCCCCCCTATTTCTGCCATTCAATCAAGGTGAGTGGGATTATTAATAAATATAATGTCCTAAGTAGTTTTTTTTTTCAAACAGGGAGGCAAATGCAACATGCATAGATAGCATGGGTTTTAGAATAATTTACACCTGAGTTCCAACCCCAGTTCTACTACTTACTTATTGAATGACCTTGGGGAAGTTTGCTTAACCTCTTCATGCTGCAGTTTCTTTATCAATAAAATGTTGAAAATATTACTTACTTCATAATATTGTTTTGAGAATCAAGCAAATAATAAATTATTGTCCTAGATCTTAGTAAATTATAGCTGTTACCATCGCTTTGGAGGGCAGAGACGATGTTTTAAAATTAACCTTAGAAAATGCTTTGCAGCATGTTTAAACTTGTATTCAATGTTAAGTCTGGTTGGTAATAATAATACCAACAGCTACCTTCAATGTAGGTCACAGATGAACTGGGGACAGAGAATGGGGAAAAAAATTGGTAATAAAAACTATCAATGTGAAATAATATAATGACAACTAGAACAACTATATACATAATATAGTAAATGTCAATGTGAAAAATCTCTATGAATTGTCTAGTCTATGTAGGCAAATGGCAATTTTATGCAAATGAATTTGTGTCCTTTCTATTCATATCTGGATAGGGATCTTGAAAAATATTTGTTGGTGACTACTGTTCTTGCTCCACCAAAAATTTACACCTTCAGATAGCCTACTTTTTCTTTCATTGGAAAGACTATGATATCATTCAGTCTCTCCACTCATCTTCATATTGACAAACACTCTCAATTCTTTCCCCGTTTTTCCCTATTGATACTATCTTACTTTGCAGTTACTATGTTTCTGATTCAGTTGATAAGTGAAACAAAAATGATGATGGTATCAAGCAAATGATTTAACATTCAGCCCTGGGCCTCTTCATTAGGTTGGATGAAACTGCCTTACCAGTCCCTACATTTAAACATGTGTATATTAATCAGGTAGCTTAGACGTTTTCTCATTGGGTTTTCTTTTTTTAAATTGTGGTCCAATTCATTATTCTTGTCAGCAAATAACAACATTATTGAGAATTCACTAAAGGCACAGTAAGATAATATACAAATAGATTTCAAACAAAATGTGGATTGTACCGAAGACACAAGAATACAGAAGAAAGCTTCTGAAATTATCTTTCAGTATTATACTGAAATCAGACAGTTTATACTAAACAAATTCTTTACTTATTTGACATATATTTTTGTTTCCTGGGCAGCAGTAACTATCTTTTGCAGCTCATTTGGGAGACAAAGCCCATAATTCCAAGTTCAGAGTCTCCCATAAATGCCAGTCAATTGCCATATTTGGACTATATCATTTTATTAGAAAACTTGGGGGACTTTAATGGAACAATATGAAAGTGGGTTGTCTTTTTCAAGTTTCTGAGCCAACATCAGCTCCCTACCAGTGTGTCCCTATTTACTATAATTACTGAGATAGAAGATTTTGCTGTTAAGCTTTCATGCAAATTCAAGCACACAAAAAAGCAGTAGTACTGTCTTGTACATTAGATTCAGTAGAATGAAGTGGGTCCCCTGAGCCTTATTTAATCCTTTTCTAACAGAATAGACAACTTCTTGGGAGTAATTACTATAAGTTGTGTTAATCTACAGAAACATATATTTTGCTGTGTATGAGGGAGAACAGCAGCAGAAAGCACCCCAAACCAAATATAATACCTAGTAAATACATAGAGGAGAAAAATAATCATAAACTTTGAAATGTTTTTCTATTCAGCTATCTGAAAAAGCCAGGGCACCTTTTACCTTTACAAATGAATATACCTACACATATTTATGTTGTATGTATATAGGTGCATATGTGTATACAGATACACACCCATATAGATAATTCATAATCTTTGAGGACTTGGCAGCTTGGGTGGAGGTAGGGTCTTTCCTGAAATATTAAAAAATTGTTGATTAATTTTTAGGCCATGAAGGATTTGATACTTATACCAGATAAATCCCTATGGCTATATCAAATCACACACACAATTCTGGGCATAGTCTGAAAAAAGGTAGATTTAACAAATAACAATTAGTTAGGTCTTTTTCTAAGAGTGAAAGCACCAAGCTGGTCTTACTAATGTGTTTCACTAAGCTCCGTTACAGTTACAAATAAGACTGATAACTCTTTTTATTAGGCAGATAACAGTTTTTAGCAATGGAGTCAGTTGTTTCAAAGTCAAAAAAGATCACTGTAGCTTCAAATGTCTAAGTCCAATTTCTCAGTAAAATCTATATCCCCTCTTCAAGTCTTTCCGTACTGTTGCTGAAAACACTTAAATATTTTGCCATTTGATTCAGGCTCTAACTCTTACCTGTTTATTTTTAAAATCCTGGTAAAAACTCACGGATGTAACAACAAAAGATGGATTTCTTCCTTTAATGCAGCCCTGTAATATACATTCTCAAAACTCATGTCATCCAATATAGCATTTCTATTTTTTCTTATAATTCATGTGTATGAATGCATAGAGCTGCCATTTTTTAAACTAAAAAATATAGAAGTTCGTGGTATTTTTGGATTTCTTTTAAGGCCTTTCAGTACAGCCAAGCTGAGTAATATCTATGTATTGTTTTGTTATTATGGTAATAACAAGTTCCAGTTTACAATAATATATAGTACTTAGTTGGGACTAGGAGCAATGATATACTGCTTTTTAGTAACTGGTAAATAGTATGTTTTTGTCTATATTAACTAGAAATGAGAAGGAGAAAAAAGAAACTATTTTTAATATATATAAAACATACTCTAATAAAGTATATGCATAAAATGATAGGTAAGAAGCAAAATTAAAAAGAAAACAGCTTATAATATTCCTGATTAGAGTTCCTAAATATAAAAACAAATAAAATTGCCTTGCCATTAAAAAAATTAGCACATTATACAACTTTTACATAATTCAGAGAAAATAAAGATCTTGCGACACTGTTCTGAGGAATCTTTACATTTATAAAAATCGAAGGCTTAATTTTGCAAATACAACTTTCAAGCTGTATGAGCAAATTTAACTTACATGAAAGGCACAAGATGACATCACGTTGAAGAACTTTATCTGTAAATTTCATAAAGTTTAGTCACAAGTTATTAGAAACTTCATAAGGAATCTCAGAACTGTTTTAACATGATGTTCCGATTCAAACTGAGAAGTGGATAGTCTTTACATCACAAATACAAGTTGAAGTAAGAGTGAAGATTTAGAGAAATAACAGTTTCTTATTTTGGATGCTACCTGCTTTATGCAGTGTTGGTTACTAAATACTCAGAGCAGAAAATTAAAATTGAATTGTTTTCCATTTTCAACAGCTTACCTACTGTATTTTCAGTTTGTAAAAAAGTATTTTCACATTACTGCAATTTTGAAGAGTCAATCACTGAAAGATATTTTAAAGTAAAGTCCTGCTCTATTAGCTTCCTACATTGGAATACAAGAATACAGGAAGTGCTTTCAACAGAAAGTTACGTAGTTCTACAGTACAACCTGTCTAAAAGACTTGCAAGGGACCAGTACAGTGACTTGGTCTCTTTGGATCAGGCAAAAGCAGAGGCAAATGAAAAATGAACTTTTAAAAAAATAACGTATTAAAAAAATTCCTGTATGAAAATGAATACTTGTTTGCACTTAGATTTAGTGCTGAGAGGAACTGAGGCACAATGAAACTAAGTGCACAAAGGGAACATGTCTGAAATAAAGCAATTTTCAACGTGACTGAAACCCTTCACCATTACATATGACATATGATAGAGTTGGAGAACTACTTTTTCATATTAAAGAACATTACAATCACCAAGGACTGGCCAGTCAAATTATGTTTTATAAATAATATGTAGGATGATATTAAAATTGTATTGCAACTAAAATTCTGGTTTTTAAAATCACTCATAATTTTGATTTTTCATAAAATTACTGGCTCTTGCAAAATTAAAATTAACTTCAAATCAAAAACATCCTGTTAAATTTCTGGAGGACTGTTAGTTTAGCAATGATAATGTATGTTTCTCAGTTTCCCAAACAAGCTCTACCAGATACACACATTTTCTTCATTTATGTCAGTATTAGATGTTCTTTCCATAGAACTTAAAGCATTTTGGTAGAAGGTTGAATATGATTCTTCAAAGAACAGCTCTTCTAATGGTGACTTGGTAGAAACAGTAATGTTGTAATTGGAAATATGCTGCCTTGGATGGTGACTGCTTGCTTAATTCTACTCATCATGACTCTAGCAACGCATGCCATCTACATACTTGCTGTCCTTTTGACTCTTTCATTTCAGTCCAGTGATTGAGTTCTTCTTCTCCAGAGCTGTTTAGACCTAAAGAAATCCAGCCTATCATCTCTTTTCTTTTCATGCTGCGTTTGTTATACACAGACAGTATGAGTGTCACATCAGAAAGCTGAAATAGGGCCACTTGAAAAACAAAAGTTTCCTTGTATACTGGATTTGGCTGCCCTCTGCGGATGGATGTCTTGCATTTGGACATCTCTTGACCCATGGAATTCAGCAGAGTTAACTTAACATATGTATCTAAAGAAGAAAAAAAAATATCACAAATATCATTTGAAACAAACTCAAAACAATTTTCTCATAGGCTAAGAAAATTAAGTATTTATACTTTAAAAGGATATGGTGTATACCATGTTTAATGGAAATTCAACCAATTCCATTTTGATGTAGATGCTTATAATATGTGACAAATACAGAGAATGCTAAGTAGGCCAATAATTGTTTGAGAGTAATAATATCTTAACCTTACTATTTCTATGTAATAGAATTTAAAGGTATACCTCATAATCCTTCCTCTACCCTCCCACCCCATCCTTGACCTCCCACTGCCCTCCCCTGCCCATTACCATTCCCATTTAGCTTCACTAAGCAGGACATCATAGCATTAATAAACACTTAGCAAGCTCAATTAGCCACAACACTGTAAAGCATTCCACTGTTTTCAGAGAATAAGAATAAACAAACAAATAGAAATGAAGGCAAATGGTGAAGAGAAAAAGAGGAAGACAAGAATGCAAAGATGACATCAAAACAGCTTAGGATGAAATGTCAAAAAAAATCTCTGCATGGATGTGGTTTTTAAATATACTTTTAAAACATTAAAGGGCAAAAATGAAGCCAAATGTATCAATGGTTCAAAGTTTAGCAAACCAAGTAAAACTTTCTCCTGGTTTCATGCAAGAGTACATTTAATGTGCTTTCAGGATAGTTAAAATACTACAGAATTGGTTTTCGGCACAAAATTTAATGTAAAACTTCAAGAATGATACTTTAACTATTTTTATGAATTACAAAAAAATTGATGTGATGTTCAGTGTACAAAGTGAAACATAACAGTTCATTGCCTGATTATTTGGGAGACAAATCCTCTCTTTATAAGACTGTGTTTTCAAGTTTTTTAGACTCATGCAAATGATCTTCAGCATGTTGATCCATCATGTGTACTTCATATCAAAATTTCAATTAATTTTAAAGAAAATTGCAATATTTATCATGAAATATCTATTTCTATTGTATGAATCAAAGTACAAATGAATGAAAAAATAAAAATTTTTATTTTAAAAAGTTTTGCTCATTTCATATATGCTCTGAATACCATCATCCATAATCAGAGATAAATTCTAAGTTAGTTTTATTTAAAGTACCACAGATAATAAATGTGCATTGTTTTGGAAACCAACATGGTGGACAGCTTCACTGCTGGCAAGTTTTAGGGTATTTTGGTTTTGCATGAAAAGACAACATCCAATTAGCCTCTACACGAACTCACCTCGGATTATATAAACCTGTCCACCTATCAAGTGTTTTAGACAACAGAACAGTCCATCTGACAACAGGGGGTGGAAAGCAGTAAAAGAAATAATGACCAGATGTCAATTGTTGGGTGAAAGAGGGTCAAAGGTTAGAATTAAAGAGGAAACACTGTTCACTGGAGTGGAAGAACACAAAACTTTAGCATTTTAATTCAGATAGAGGACTGAACAAAAGGGATGTTGGGTAAATTTCATGGGATGAGAATTTTTAAGGTTATTGTGTAATCTTAAACAAAAATTACACTTTTTAAAAGGGGGACATCTTTTTAATGATAGCCTCTTGGTCTAAAGCACATTGAACATAGAATCATGCATATTATGTGTATTATCAGGCTATAAAAGACTAAATAAGAGAATTTATAAGAACCATCAGAATTATTATGCTTATTATTGCTAAATTTAAAGCTTATCCATTTAATATTTCAAATACTTTTATTACTCCCAATATATATAAATTAATTATGCAAAACAAAATAGGGCTAATGAAATTTTTGCTCTTGAATATTGCTCTTTCTTTGGAAAAATGGGGATTATTCAGTCTATAACATAGTTCAAAGCTTAGAACCTAGGTATATATGAGAGGCTATAATCTTTATACTGTTTAGGACAAACTGATAAAACTGTTTTAAAACTGTTTTACCTTTTACTTTATGAATATTCCACTTTCATAAAATTACTTTAAATGTTGACTTCTACTTACTTGCTAGTTACCTCCCACCTAACACCATGAATTATCCTTATACTGAAGATCTAATGGTAAAATAATGGCAATTGCTATAACCTGCTCTGTAACGTGAAACATTGACTCTATGTTGTGGATGCTAATCTTTTATCATCTGTTTATTATCCAACCCTGTACTTGGCCACACCTCCCTTCATTTTAGTTGTGATTCTTGTTGCTCTATCAGAGCAACAGGAAGGATAGAAAAGCAAACACCACTTCATTATGTTTTTTAGCATCTCCAGGTAAATATTTGCCCAAAAAAGTGTAGTAAATTATTAGCTAAAGCACAAGTGGCAAACTGATACCTCGGGCTCAATGTGACTCTAAACCATGTTCTATTTATCCAGCACAGTGCTAACAATCTGTGAATGTGAATGTCTCATGGCAGGGTGTGCACTCTCATGTTTGTCTCAGGCCTCACCATCTCCCCATCTTTGAGTTTTACTCATTCCAGTTATCTCCTAGGCCTTCTAGGTTTGCATTCTAAGTCTATACTAATAAAGATCAAGTCACACTACCAGATCTGTTTGTTCTAGAACTGCTTCTTTTCTCCCATTTAATTTCTCCTTCTGAAATGAGAAGGGGGATAATAATAATAATTCCATCCCTCTTTTATGCACCCTTGTCTGATCTGAGTCTCACAATTACTCTGTGAGAGACATGACCTTAATTTTTACCTATAAAGAAACAGACTTAGGGGAGTGAGGTCATCTGTCCAAGGGTAGAAATACTAATTTAAGCCTTCAGATTTTTAATTCAGAGATAGATACCTTCTATGATATATATTTCCAAATAATATTGGAAAGCTTGCTTCTTACATATATCATAGAAGGTATCTATATTTTAATAACTTTTTACTTCTTATGTATGTCATAGAAGGTATCTATAGTTTAATAACTTTTTACTTCCATTGAATAAATAATTTTTATGACAATTAGAAATAAAGTTAAGGATAAAAAAAGTTACCCTTCATTTTTAAATTTTAATTTATTATTATTATTATTATTTAAGACAGGGTCTTGCTCCATCACCCAGGCTGGAATGCGGTGGTACAATCTGGGCTCACTGCAGCCTTGACCTCCTGGCTCAAGTGATCCTTCCACCTCATCCTCCTGAGTAGCTGAGACTACAGGCTCAAGCCACCATGCCTGGCTAATTTTTAATTTTTTTTGTAGAGACAGGGTCTGTTGTCCAGGCTGGTCTCGAAATTTTGGGCTCAAGTGATCCTTTAGCCTCAGCCTCCTAAAGTACTGAAATTACAGGTGTGAGGTACTGTGCCTGGCCCCTTCCTATAATAATTACTTGCTATTTGGAATAAAATACTGCATTAAGCAAGTCTGTAACAATTCTTTAAGAAAATTTAAGGTCGTGTTATTATTTCAGATTTATTTTCAAATTTTTAGTTTAGGGCAATAACAGCTTTAATTTTAGATAAGTATAAAGAAGCTGCCACTTTCCCAGTTTACCTCTTACTTTATCAACATTTTAGAGGTATATTGGGTCACAATTTCACTATTCTCCCATAACCTACGCTGGCCCTGCTGAACTGGGAGAGAGATCTGGAGAGAAAATAGTAACAGGCATAACACGCATACAGTCAGGGCAGAGGTATACCATCTAGCTTTCCCTTCTTAGCACCCAAGGTAAACAGCAAACTGTTCCTTATTCTGTTTGTCCTGGTAAAAGCAAAGCTCATTCCATCTAAGAAAAGTCTCGGCTGGCAGTACTGGGTTATCATTTTAAAGGAGAAAAAATGTAAAGTAACAGTTTCTTCTTAAATCATTAAGGGAGAACGAGGGGAAAATACAGAAGTAAATAAAATAGTTCATAGTACTGCATGCAGACAGAAGACACATTAAACTTCAGTTAACAACAATAGCTATACAATTCCTGTTCATATTTGTGAACATTACTCACTTTTGAAGGCCCTGTAACCTTGTCTGGCATTAAAAGATAATGGCTATGATAGAGAGAAGTTATTCGCAGACATTATGAAGAATTAAAAGTTCTGTCACCTTACAATCAATACTTTGAATTTCAAATTTTTCTACTTCCCAAATGACTGGAAATAGAAAACATGAAACAGATTAGCTGATGATTACATCATTTCATTTTGATTGGTTTAAGACTAAATGATGGGACTGAAGTGCCTAACACTGAGAGTACCAAAGTGCAGAAAACATTAGAATAAAAAAATGTTTTTTGACTCACTGGGTGGTCTGTTTGCTGCCAAATTTTTGAAGTGGCTGCCTTTTATCACTTCTGCTGATAGTCTTCCAGTTGTGGCATTATAAAGCAGGCCAATGAGAATTTCTGGAACTGAGCCGTGTTCAAGAGACTGACATGAGGATGTACTTTCACTACACGACATTTCTGACACGCTCATTTGGGAGTCACAGCCCTGTAATCAATAATAAAACTTTCATAGTATTTTGCAAGAGAGATATATTAAGACAGATGTTGTTATGCCATGATTATTTGGATTAGGTACATAAATCACAATAAAGATGAGTTGCAAACCAAACCAAACACCAGATTAGAATTATTGTCCTTAGTATATTTCAGTCTCTGGATTTTTTTTCATTATATCAAAGTCAAAGAAGTAATAGGAAATGAGAAGATTTCATAAATCCCTGCATATTTATATATAAATCAGATAAATTTCTTAAACTTATAGATGTTAATAAACTGTTTTCTGAATATGAGAAATTATTGTTTAAAGACTATCAACCTTAAAAGGCTGACAAACATTTAGACTCAATACATCAAATGTCCTAACTGTGCCTTTAAATAAACAAAATTACCTGCTATTTATAAGCCAACAACTAAAACACAGAGATATAGAAAAGCTAAAAAATATGGGAAAAATTAATCACATAAAAAATAATCAAACAGGAGAGAGATCCAAGATGGCCGATTAACAACAGCTCAGGATTGTAGCTCCCAGTGAAAGGCGCAGAGAGCGAGTGGACGCCGCACTTTCCGACGAATTTTTGTTGCACACAGACAAGGAGATTCCCAGCGGAGGAGCCACACGGGTCCCGAGCGCGACTTTTTTGGCCGGCGCAGTTGTTTTGCCAGCACCCCGGCACGGCGCTTCTCGGTGCGGAGTATACGGGACAGGGTGCCCTTTGAGTCAGGCTCAGCTGGTCCCATCCCCACAGGGAGAACAGCAATTGGAAACACTGAGGACTGAGAGTTTCACAGCAAGCACAGCCGAACCGGGAAGGTCCAGCTCTGTGTGGAAGGGGCGTCCACCAAAGGAAAACTAAGAAACGGAAAAAACTTCATCACCGGGCAGAGAGAGATCCAAGATGGCCGATTAACAACAGCTCAGGATTGTAGCTCCCAATGAAAGCGCAGAGAGTGTGTGGACACCGCAATTTCAGACGAATTTCTGTTGCCTACAAACTGGGAGCTACCCAACGGAGGAGCGCCAGCGCGACTCTTTTGGCCGGCGCAGCTGTTTTGCCGGCGCCCCAGCACGGTGCGGCACTTCTCAGTGCGGAGTATACGCGACTGGGTGCCCTTTGAGTCAGGCTCGGCTGGTCCCATCCCCACAAGAACAGCAATTGGAAGCGCTGAGGACTGAGAGTTTCACAGTAAGCACAGCTGAACCCGGGAAAGCTTAGCTCTGCAGGGAAAGGATGTCCGCTGAAGGAAAACTAAGAAACAGAATAAACTTCATCACCAACAAGCCAGACGTCCACTCAGACCCAATCTGAAAGTCAGCAATTACAAAGACGACAGGTGGATAAATCCACAAAAATGGGAAGAAACCAGTGCAAAAAGGCTGAGAACACCCAAAATCTGAATGCCTCTCCTCCTACAGGGGATCACAGCTCCTCATCAGCAAGAGAACAAGGCATGACGGAGAATGAGTGTGATGAACTGACAGAATCAGGCTTCAGAAGGTGGATAATAAGAAACTTCTGTGAGCTAAAAGAACATGT